>PVJH01045032.1:0-12634 GCA_004026705.1 Nesogale talazaci | reverse complement strand
AGGACAGCCCAATGGGGTTTCTCGCTCCAGCGTCCCAGCCAATCGACTCGAAGGAAAGGTTAAAGATTGACAATTGCAGTGGCCCAACGGAGAACAGGTCTTCTGGAAATTTCTACCATCTTTGTTCCTTATAGGAAAAGCAGAGGAACAGCCGCCCTGCCAAGGGAAGTCCCCTTGATCCTAGGGCGCCTGCCCCCCTCCCTCCCTCCCTCCTTCCCATCAAGGAGAAGAGAAGCTTCTTTGACCACCTTTGTGAGTTGCAGTGGGAGGAACAGAATTAGGGGGCTGTTGTTTGTTTGTTTGTTAGAAAGAGAGAGAGAGATGAAGGTTTCTGTTCCCTTGAAGGAAAGTTAGGTTTTTCCTGCCTTACAGGGTCTCCATGAGTCATGGCTGTGAGTTGTTTTTCTCCCTCAGGGACACACAGGAGCTTCGGCCCCTCTACCCCCAAAGACCCTCCAGGATGGATTGTTTCACTTTCTGCTTTGGGGAATTAACTGACGTTCCTGTGGGGGGAGCAGTCAGTCTGTTACTAGGAATTAATTAT
The DNA here is from genome assembly GCA_004026705.1 of Nesogale talazaci. Taxonomy (NCBI): domain Eukaryota; kingdom Metazoa; phylum Chordata; class Mammalia; order Afrosoricida; family Tenrecidae; genus Nesogale; species Nesogale talazaci. Next base: position 12,090 of record PVJH01045032.1, on the reverse strand, counting down.
ATATAATCACTCAGTGAACTTTCTGCTGAGATTCCCTAAACTGCCGAGCTTGAACACAGAGCCGCACGGGCAGTTACTTTTATCACTAATAGTTCAAAGATTTGAGCCCCCCAAAGAAACAGTGAGGCCTCTTGGAGCACAGAGATGCAGTAATAGCTGCCCCCACCCCCTCTTGTAACCCTCTTTCTTTGAAACAACCCTCCCCCCTTCCCCAGGCGAACAGTGGAGATGGAGTCAATTCTTAAACAGGAGGGTGGCAGCGGCGGCAGTGAGGCGCTTTTGAAAAAACGGGGGGTCACAGGAACCCAGAAAACCCAGAAGGCAAAGGTATACTTTAAAAAAGTCCAACCGCTTCAAATGTGTGACCTCTTTGTTTCCTCTGCTGCCTTCTCCTTCTCCTTCCTTGGCAGAGGGAGCAGGCATTTGCCAGTTCCAGAACCCTGGATTTAGTTTTGCCTCTGGTTGACTGACCCTGGGGGAAAGAGAGAGAGAGAGAGAGAGACAGAGAGAGACAGAGAGACACACACGGGCGCTTTGGGCCTTCCCAGTGGAGATGGAATTAAGGGAACATGGTTAGAATCCCCTTGGTTGCCCTCAGAACACGCCACCATCCAGGGAGTCCCCCCAGCTTCATGTTGCTAAGGCTGCCTTTGCCCCGCTCCCCCTCCCCCTCCCCCTTCCAGACAAACAAGCTGGCTGGAGCCATGGCGGCTTCTGCTGTTAAACACGCTGCTGCCAGGCTGTCTGTCCCCAGCAAGATTACCTACCTACCGGCCGGCGCCATGCCAGCCTCTCGTCTTGTCTCTGGCACAGCCCTGGGCACCCTGCCCTCCTTTCTCCCCTGGAGCTAAAAAGCAGTCACCTTGAAACTCCCCAAGCCACCCACAGAAGTCCTGAGGCCAAGGCTGGTGACAGTAAATGACATTATCCGCTCTTAGGCACTTAGCGTTTCTCAGCCCCTGAAAGCGGGGTTTTGCACCGCCCCCGCCCCCCCCTTGCCCCTCCACCGCCCGGTTCATTCTCGGGACTCTGTTGGGGGGGTGGACAACAATTTTGTTTGTGAGTATCCTGTGCGTTTGGTTAAGGACACGGTTCCCTTGAGTGTCTCCCGTGCAGACCCAGCTTGGCTTTTCCTTGACGTCCTCAGACAGGCAGCTTCGGAGGGCTGGGTGTTTGGTGGCCGGTGACAGGCGTGCACACAAGCCTTTTAATTTCCCCGTGGCCTCCGCCCTGGGGCAGCCCTGAGCTTGGCCCTTGCAGCCCTTTGAAGGAGGGGTGGGGGGTGGGCAGGAATGGTCGTCAAGCTGGTTTCTCATTGCCCGCAGTTGGGGAACTGAGCTTCCTGCCCCCCTCCTCTGCAGCCTGTGCTTCCCTAATATCTCGCTGTGGAGGGAGCTTCTGCCTGTTAAGCCAAGGGGGCCTGCCATCCCTCCTTACCTTCCACCCACCTGTTTCAGGGCGAGCACCCCCTCACCGAGCCTCCCGTGGAAGACCCAGGATCTCCAAGGGAAGGGACTTTTCTTAGGAACCTGTGACTTCACAAACTCTCCCTTGTCATTGCAGTGTGAGTGTGAGTGTGTGTGTGTGTGTGTGTGTGTGTGGTGTGTTTCCCTCCAAAGCCTCCAAACCTTTGGATGGTGCCCTTCGGGTGAGCTTTCCCTAGTTCTGATGGATAGGAAGGTGGCTTTGAAACTAGCAGGACTGCTGAAACAACAGCCACCCAGCTATCGAACAAACTGCTACCATTTTAGCTTCCACACAGGAATGAGGCAGTGCTGCCAGACGCCATTTTAAGAATCCTGCATAAATAGCTTAGCTACCGATGACTCTGCCTGTTTTAGGTGAGTGCTTACAGAAAGCTGTTCTGCTAACCATTCCCTCCTCCCCTCCCCATTTTTTTTTAAACATTAATTGCAGATTTAGGGAAGCATGGTTTACAACAATGCTTTTTTTTTTTTTTTTAATTTTTTATTTTAAGTGCTCATGGTTTTGTGATCTGGAAAAGGAAGATGCTGTGTCTTGGGGATTAAGTGTTTCTTAACAGCCTGGACTAGTTTGGTCTTATGGAGTGGGAGTGAAAACTAGAAGAAAAAGTCCTCTGGAATGATGCATGATTGTTGAATTGCTGTGTGACAATGCTTATCACTGGGAGGGCGTCCTGTGGATGCTGGTGATGTGGGCTAGAGGGGAGGTTGGCTAATTCTGGTGAAAGGTAGCAGGGCCACTTGGAGAAAAGAAATTTCTGGGGCATTGTCTATCTAGGTATGTTGCTGTCAAAACTAGATGCTCTCTCTTTCTGTCTCCTCTCTTGGAAGTATTAAGGGGATGGGATTCCTGGGAATTACGGATCTGCTTTCCAGTCCTTAGGATTGATAGTCGCCAGGTTGAAAGCCTCCTGGACGGGCAGTAGTTTATCTGCAACTTTTAATTGCTCTTTTTTCAGCGCACGCAGGTTGCGAAGGGCCAGGGTTTTCTTGCTCTCTGCCATGGAGCGGGCAGGAAGCCTTGGAATCTTTCTGGGACTAGATGGGCTGGAGATTGCTTGCAGGGGCTGTGGTTCCTGCTCTGAAATTACCTGCAGTGTGTGCAGTCTGTGAATCTGTAGGCAAGTTCTTTGGGGTAAATTTAAGTGCAAGAGGGGCAGGGGCCGGGGCTCGCAGACAATGTCTACAACTAGTTGATGCGGCATTTGCTTTGGTTTTCAGCGAACTTCTTCCCCTTCAGCAGGTCCCTAATCTCCCCCCCAGCAGATCTAATGACAAGGGGGAGGGGGGGGGGGAAGAGACTAGTCATGGCAGTCTGAAACAAGGGCTTGTTGTTCCTATTGTTACGTTTTATTGTAAATCACCCGGACTGCTGGAGGCTGGGCAGATAGGGAAGGGAGGGTGCTGTCTGTTTGGGGGATCTTAATGTGCCCAGGGCAGGAGTTCCAAGTATTTTCTCCAGATGTTTTTTGTCTTTGCTTTCTAACAATTGCTGTCATTGGGCCGGTTTTGAGTTTTACCTCCAAACGACGGAGCAGTGCTTCAGAGCATGGCACCAAGAGCTGTGTGGCGTTCAGACCAGTACAAATCTTGTCTCACACCACTTTGGAGACAATATTCGTCTACCCACCCCTCCCCCAATAACATACTGCCACTTAAAACTAAGCCAGGAAAAAAAAAAAAAACAAACCCAAAACCCAGAGAGATCAGTGGTGTCGAAAAAAGGAAGTCCCTTTAGATGTGGTTATTCAAAATGACTAATTTTGCATTCTGCTCTTTGCTTTTGTAAATGAAGTTCTAGTCCCCCGCCCTCCCCTCCCCCCTCCCCCCTCTCCCCCTCTTTAATGCACAGAAAGTGCCGTTGACTTTAGTTAAAGACAAGTTGTGTGTGTGTGTGTGTGTGTGTGTGTGTGCGCGCGCGCGCCTGTGCACACGCCATGTGCTTGCAAAGATGGCTTGTTGATCTGTGCAAAGGATGGTTTGCTGAGCTGGGTATGCTTGGAGTCCCTGGCAGTGCCCTCGCTGAGGTTAGGTGATCCTGGCGCCCACCTGGAATACTTGGGAACATAAAAGAACATAACTTTTCTCCCTGGTCCCTGGCTCCAGAATGGATTCTCTTCCCCCGACTAGCAGATCTCGGCACCCCCATAACTAGTTTGCATTTCCTTAGCCTCACAGCTGCATTCCGCCTCACAGCATTCAGCTTCTGCAGGCGGTTACAAGCCAAATAATTGTTCTCTTGAATGCCGCTCTCCTGCATGATCAATAAAGGGGGAGAGTGCCCCCCCCTTCCAGGGGGCTCCACGAAGTTTGAGGAGACCTGGAATGAAAAGACCTTCCATTGTGCTCACCCCCGCAGACACCCTTGGGGAGGTGGGGCGGGGGCTGGAGGGGCAGGTTCTTCTCTTCTGGTTAGTGCATAGGTAAATATTGCCTCTTCCCCCCCCCCTCCCCCAAATCTCTCAAAATACATATGGGATGGGTTTCAAGAAGTTTAGGATTTCATGCTGGAGAAGGGAAGCTGACTTGTAGTGGAGCTGGCCAGATGAAGGTTGGCATTCTTTTAACATTAACCCTCTACCTGGAGCAGGGGCCTGCCTGCCTGTCTGTCCGGATCTTTTGTTAAAATGCCTCTCCCTCACCCCATCGGCATCCCGGTGGTGCAATCTGTGTATGTTCCAGGACGGGGGGTGGCGGGTGGGGCGGCATATTTCTTGAAAGCGAGCGTTTGCCCCCTTCCCCTTGCGCTGGAAGAGCACCTTCAATCAACTTCACCGACCTGCGATTTCATGTGTGTCTAAATTTAGCAGGCTGCTGGGTCGGATGAAAACCATCGGCGACAACTTGAAAGGTGTTGCTCCTCGGGCGATTCGGGTCTCCAGATACAGGGCAAATGATGTTGTTCGTTGGCCTCCCCACCCGAGGACTTAATGGGGTGTTCACATTCGGATTTAAACCCCAACTTGGCTTTCTTTGCCCTCCTGGTACGAGGTATCGTTCGACGGGAGAGGCCTTCAGGCACGGCGGTAAATTCCGAGTCTTTGTCTTGCTACCGAGCTGCTGCCCCCGGGTCCTCTCCCACCAATCAACCACAGACACACAGCCTCCCTGTGCCCTTCCTGGAGCAGCCCGGGGGTGGCCAGGCTGGGGTCTGCCTTGTGCCTGCTCCTGACCCCAGACCACGCCGCACATCTTTCTGGTCATGCTTGACTTCTGCCTGCGCCCCGGCCTCCTTCCTGGGCTGGCTCTGCTGTTTCCCACGTGGAAAATTCCAGCCATCTCCACTGATAGCCTCGGTTCTTCTGGTTGAGAACGGCTTCTGGAGTCCGGGCCCTCTTCTTGTCACTCTGGCCTGGTCTGAATGTTTGGGAAAGTTCTAGCGCCTCAAACCATGTGCATCTTCGTTGGTGGCGTGCTTGGTTAGCTTGCTGCTGGAGGCCTGGGTGGTGGTGCATCCCAGTGAGAGGAGGGCAGGCCCCTCTGCCTGGGAGATCTTCCCAGCAGAGAGGGACCCCCGCCTTCCCAGCTCTCGGCAGCCCCCAGCTCCCCACCTGGATCTTCTAAATAGCCTTCCTCAGTCCACTTTTGCGCGGGGTGACATACAGCTCAGAAAGAAACGGGCAGCGGGTGACGACGCCAGCGCTCAGTCCTGGCTGACATGCTGGGTGTGGGAAGGGCTTGAGACCAGACAGACCTTCTGCTTCCAGCCCGGGCGTTTTTTGAAAGAAAGGACAAAGGAAAACAACCACCAACTTGGTAATTTAACGTCCCGGGATGTGTGGGGCGGCTGTTGATTGGCCTCCTGGGAAGGCCGCAACAGTGGAGGTCTGGGGAATGCGACATCGGGTGGGCACACCGGACGCGAACCTCCAACCTGCCTCTCCTGCCTGCAGTGTTACCATTTGGAAATGTGTTAACTCAGGGCCTGGCTTCCCATTGGCCAGGGGTGTGGGCTTGTAATTGTGTATCTTAAAAAATGTTGGTCCCCTGGCTCACCCTCGGCGTGAGAGATGGGGCCTGGTCGCCAAGGTGGGTTTGGGTCAGGGGTTTCTCCACTGGTGCCCCGTGGGGCCGGTTCTCAGCCTTGCTAACCACGGCCGTCCTGTGCTCTGTTTCAGCTTGGCCGAAGAGGAGATAAAAACGGAACAGGAGGTGGTAGAGGGCATGGATATCTCCACACGCTCCAAAGGTGAGTGCCCGCCGAGCCCTGTCCACTGGAGAAGTGGAGGGGGCGGTGTGTGGAGGCCCAGTGTGTGGAGAGTTCGCCTCCCTCCCGTGGTCTCTCCTGGCCTGTGCTCCTCCGCAGCGGGTGACCCTCCCGGGTGTCTGCTTTCTGTGTGTGTGTGGGGGGGAACGCAGCGTCCTTACAGGCCGCCGCTTCCCCAGTGACACCCGGAGTCCACATTTTAATAAAATGATGCCCTGGGAGGGACTGGCGCCCCCGCCGCTACACAGCTTCCCCGATGTTACTGAAAGCCCCCTTTGTGAGCCAGCGGTGACCTTGGAGGAGGCAGGCAGGGCACAGAGGCCTTTCTGGAACGCCGAGGGAGGCCGGTGTTTGCATCGAGGAGAAAATGGAAGTGCCTAGGGGGGATTCTGTGCTCAGGTCCTGGTCAGGACTCCCCAGATCTCGAAATGGAGAAGGGGTCCTGGCCGACTCTCTCCTGGGTTTTGTGGAACAGAGGGTTCCTTCCCTAGCTCCCTGCCCCCCTCCCCAGGCTCTCCAGAAGGAAGCAGTTGCTCCAAGTCAGGGTGCTTTAAACAAAACAGAATAGAAAAATGAGAAACGGGGGACCCTTTTCATGTGTCTGGCTGAAGATGTGCATCTCTCTGTCCACTGTCCCCATGAGCACGGGGGGTGGGGGTGGGCAGGGGAGGGGTCACCTAGAGAGAGCTTTGTCGCTGCTCTACCTGGGAGCAGATTCCAGTCTAGTGAGCAGATGTCACCCGCAGTCACTCCAAACAAAGGTGCTTCCTGAGGGTTGGACCTGGGGGCAGAGGTGAGGGTCAGGTAGTCCAGGCTGTATCCTCGGACCAGAAGGGGTGGCGGAGCTGGTTGTTGTTGTGCCTAGTCCAGCAGATGGGGGCAGGGCGACGGGGAGCCTTCTGGAAGGCCATGCGGGCTGGGGGTTGGGTGTGTGGGCTGTGCAGAGGAGCAGGGAGAGGAGGTGGGGGGCGGGGTGGACTAAGTCACAGCTGCTGCCAGTCTGCAGGGCCCCCACCCCGCCTGGCTTGCTTGGACACCAGGCTGGCTTGCTCTCCACACCTTAGTGGTGGGGGGTGGGGGGTGGGGGGAGCCATTGGGGATTTGGGGGCAAGGAAATCACCAGCCTGAAGAGGCATTTGGACCCCTGGGTAGGGAGAGCGTGTGTCCCCGGTGGTTGCTTCCCAGCCCCTGTTGTGACCAAAACTGAATGTGGTCTGGCAGGCTGTGTGTGTGTGTGTGTGTGTGTGTGTGTGTGTGTGTGTGTGTGTGCGCGTGCGCGCGCTTGCCCTCGAGGGCCTTGGACAAGTGCTGCCTTCTGTCACTGCCCCCCTGTTTCTCTGTAGAGCGGGGCGCAAACAAGCTGAGCACATCCCTTCCCTGGGGAAGGGGGGAGGGGGGCTTCTCTTGTGAAAACAGCCATCCCTGGAAGTATTTCCACAGGCTCCAGCTTGTCCCAGGAGCCTCCCCCGTGCCCTAACTGCGCCCTTGTGCCTTTTCTGACCCATCGCCATAGCCTCACCGATACCCCGTCATGCCCCTTCTGGTGGGGCAGTGGTGGGGCGCGGTGGTAGAGGTCTTGCCCTCCGTGCCAGAGACCCAGGTTCAATTCCCCACCAAGGCACCTGGTGCCTCGCCTGCGCCTGTGTGCTGGTCGAGCCTGCTGTGTTGCTACGTAGCTGAACTGGTATCAACAGAGCCTCCAGACTAAGATGAACGAGGAAGCAAGGCCGGGTGATCGCCTAAGAGCCAGTCAACGGGAAAAAGACTCCAGTATCACAAGGGAGTGGTTTGAGCCCTTTGCGTGGGCCTCCGTGGGGACTGGGCCGACGCCAGCAGCCAACACCAGAGCACCCCTTTGGAGTGACATCGGAAGCTGGTGCCATGCGGTAATCCTCGCTAGGATGGCACAGGGAGAGCCCGGCTGGCCACGGCCCTGCCACCCAGGGAGGCTTACTTCCGGGACCCCGGGCCTGCCAGGCTCCTGAGGCCCGATGCCTAGACTTTTCAAGGTCACCCAGGGTCAGTGTCACCCACACAGCCTGTCCAGCTCAGCTGTCTATGGTGGGGTCCCTTTGTGGCCTCTGGCGGCCTCCTCTGCTCATGCTGCCGGGAATGGGTGGGGGTCCTGTGTGCTCTGGAACCAGGGTCCCTGTTCACTCGCCTGTTCCCCTGCCCTCTCCCAGCGGCAGCCAGAAACATCTTCAGACATAAGGAGCCCGTCCCACCTGCCCCGCTCCTGCTGTCCCCCGGTCTTGGGCTCAGGCCTGCCCTCCAGCACCTGTGCTCACTGCGGGAGGTGCTTGCTGCCCCGTCCCCGCCCACTTCTCCCCCCATGGCCCCTGCTGGGGGTCCTGTGCGTGCGAGGACTTTCACAGGGTCCTGACAGCCCCCGATTTCTCCTCGCTCAGGTCTCTCTTGGAGCAGCCTTTCCGTGGGCCTCGGTTACCTTTTCCCCGAACACCCACATGTTGAATGTTAGCTCGCCTTGGCGCTGCAGAAAGAGTGCGCCCAGGGGCCAGCAGGAAGCCCTTTGTCACGGTTCACGAATCGGTGTCTGCACGTTATGAGCTGGCGCGCCCGGTCGTTTCAGATCCCCCTGGTTTACTCAAGATCCCATTTCCTGTTCGGTGCCAGGAAGCGTCGTTGATGTCAGGTGCCCTGAGTGTGGCCTTGTGTGGGACAGACCCTGCGTGGTTCTGATGCTTGGACCCGTTCTTGTCACCATGGGTCCCATCCATCTTGTCGGGGCTCTTCCTCTTTTTCCAGGATAAACCCACGTGTCTCCTTAGGGTCCTGGGCTGTTATATGTTCAACAACTGTCCGTGTGCTGGGGTTGTATTTGGGATGCTGCCCCTCAGTTGTGTTCGGGTCTTGTTACTTTTCTCAGCGTTAGATCAGGCTTATGGGTTTGTGGAGAGGAAGGGCTCAGAGAACCCGTGACTCTTCAGCAGCCCTGGTGGTGCAGTGGTGGGGCTGCTAACCATAAGGTCAGCAGTTCAAATCCACCAGCCGCTCCTGAGGAGAAAGACGAGGCTTTCTATTGCTGTGAAGAGCTGCCGTCTGGGAAGCCCTCAGGGTCACGCCATGACCGTGAGCTGAGTTTGGTTTTGGGTGGGTGACGGTTCAGTGACCTGGATGGGTGTGAATCACCTGGGCTTCTCTCTGGTGTTCCTTTCTAACTCCCTTTTTGGGCAGGAACTCACAGACATAGCCCATACTTAGGAGAGGGGAGTTACGCTCCTTTCCCTCGAGGAAAGGCACAACGCTATAAATTACTTGGCATCTGCTGGCCCTCACTTACTTGCTTAGCCTTTCTGCCTTATCGTAAGACTCACGGGTTTAGATCTCGAGATAGGATCTAATACTCCTTTCTTGACAGTGCTGTTTCGAGTGGTCCAGTCTTGGGCCCTGGGAGTGCTTTTAGTATCTATGACACCCCACCCTCCGGTCCCCATCCCCACTTCCTGCCCACCCCCCCACCCCCCCGCCCCCATCAGGGGCTTTCCTTGAATGGGTTTTTGGAATGGACCACCTTATTTCTCACCAGCTAACCTCAGAAGTGAGATGCTCCAGGCTTCTGCAGTTTCACTCCCAGACCAATCATCTCTGCCAGGAGCCCTGCTTCTTTGGCTTGGGGGAATGGCATTAGGAACCACGGGGCGGGGGGGAGAAGGGGGGTGGCGCTGCGGTGCTTGTGGATGCTGGGGTGTTGGTGGTGGTGGTGGTGGTGTCCTGTTTCTAGTCCTTCTCCATTGGCAGAGCACGTTAACCTGTGGGAATACCTGCCTTCGAGTTGATGCTGCCTTGGGGTCACCTCAGGGTGACGTGCTCCCCGAGTCTTGCCCAGGGACCCCGATGGCAGTGGGTGAACTCCTGCAGGGGACGGAGAGCCCAGGGGGCTGACCCCCCACCTGCTCCCCAAAGAGAAAGTGGGAGCTGGTAGCGCCGCGGGGGCAGCCCTGCTTTGTCTTCGGAAGGGCTGCTGAGTCCCAGCTTGGGGGCAGTGGGTTTGGCCAGGTTTGGGGGGCCCGGGGGCGGGGACCCTTACAGAAGCAGGTTTTGGACTTTGCGCCTGCCGAGTTGGCGGTGGGCTCCCGTGGCCCGACCTTCTCGCCAGGAGATGCGGGCAAAGAGCTGACGCCACCGCAAGCGCCCTTGTGTGCACACACGTGTCTGTGGTGTCTGTGTGTATCTGTGGCTGACGATGAGCTTATAGCCGCGTCTCCCTCTCTAATCCGCCACTACTGGGATCACTGTCCCTTTCCCTCCTGGCTTATCCCTGAGAGCCCTGGCCGCCACCATCTGTTTACCGGGTGCTGGCGCGTGTTTTAATCCGAGTCATCGCATCGGAGGGGGGGCATGTAGGGTGCCCGGCTGCACAGCGACCCCGCGCTCGCTGAAGGTGACCCGGGCTCTCCTGGGTCACCGTCCTGGGCCACGCCAGTGTCCCAGAAATGTCTGGCTCACGCCTCCTTTTCTTCCGAGCGCTTCTCCACGACCCTGTGTGCTCTATGACGTGTGTGTGTGTGTGTGTGTGTGTGTGTGTACTGTCCCTCCTCTCCCAGCCCCAGGACACCGGCCCCCTCCCCCCATCTGTCTCTTCCTGAATGGCAGGATGGCAGAGAGGTGTCAGAGACCTGACTTCGAAGCCAGCCTTCCCCGGGTTCGACGCTGGCCTTGCCCGCTTCCTGGCTGGGGGACCTCAGGCTCGTGACTCAGCCTCTCGGGGAGGCGGCAGGTGTGCCCGTTGCACCTGTCAGCCGCGATTAGACTCAGACGGAGGAGCCTGGTGGTGGCTCCCTCCCCCACTCTGGGAACAGAGCCCAGAGAACCCTCTCGCTTGGCGGCAGGGGCATCGGGAAGGAGTCTGTAGGGTCAGCCAGCAGGCCACCTTGTTGTGTCCGTGGCTTCAGGATTGGACTCCTCACGGCCAGGTGCAGGTTCATGGTTATGCCCAGAAGAGCAGTTACGTCTGTGGAGACCCACGACCATAGACAGCTGTGGGGACCAGCTCTGCTGTGCCCTGGAGGGTGGGGGTCTATGTGCCCTGGCTTCTGTGACAGTTGAGCAGAGGTCTTCTGTAGCGGTTGGACTGATTTTCAATGGGACTTTGAAGCCCGCCCTTCCTGTAGGGACTATGAGGATGACAGGAGTTCCTTGGCTCCTACAGAGATCTCTCTCTCTCTCTCCCCAGGTTCCCTTGGGTGACTTTGAATGTGCTGAGCCCCTGTCTAAGATGGGTGGGGGCTGCTACTTTAACAAACCTGGTACTGACCCTTTCTGGATATTCAGGGGCGGGGGGGAGGGGGGGAGGGAAGGGGGAACAGACGGCATGCACCAAGGCCCCACGTCTGGATCTTGCCTCGCTGATGGCACCCTGTAGCGTGCACTGTGGGGGTGATGGCCTGGGCTCTTTGAGCACACGCACATGTCTCCTTCCCGAGGTCCTTGGGGCCTGGGAAAGGCAGTGCATCCGCCCCCAGCAGCACGGCCTCCGGAGGGCTTCTGGGTAATGGACACCGGAAGCTGGGCTGGCTCTGCTGGGGCAGGAAGGAACACGTGGCTCCTTGTGGTCCATGAGAAGGCTGGAGCACTGGGGGCGGGAGTGGGGCTCTACTCTCTGCTCCAGACGCTGGGGTGGAGCCCTCTCAGGATCAGCCTGGGTCATGCGTCTGCCCTCTGCCCGGGGAAGGGCCGATGTCTGCACACCAGGGCCCACCCACACTGCCCCCACTGGGGAAGGGGAGGTCCTCCAAAGACAACCAGGGGATCCCTCAGGCCTTTGAGGAAATGGGCAACAAGATAGTCCCCGCCGTGGGCAGCACACAGGACCCCGAGCCGAGCGGTAGCCACAGGGGTCCAGGTGGTAAGGAGTGAGAACACAGGGCTGCGCCCCAACTGGAAGGTCAGCACTTGGACTCCTGCCCCAGCTGCTAGCACTGGGCATTGGTCCAGCTTTATCGCCTTGGTAACCCTTGGCGGCTCCACTGGGGGCTGGAGGGTCTCGGAGTCAGAAAGGTTGCCTGCAGCATGTCCCGAGGACCCTGCTGTTCTCAGCTGCATTTCATTGCCTGTCTCCCCCCCCCCCCAAAAAAAAAAAAACCCACTCAGGAACTGTATTTGTCAAGCTAGTCCCTGCCGTGCCACCGGCCTTGGCATTTGTCAGAGCGGCTGATTCTCGGGAGATGGGGTTTCCGAGCTTGCGAGCCATCAGGTTGACATTTGTGCCCAGGGAAGGTGGTCTCTACTTCCAGATGCTTAAGCATAAATTGGAAATAGGCTCTAGCTGCCAGATGTCTCCATGTCGTTGAGTTCTGTGCGCGTGTGTTAAGGGTTGGGGAGTGTATGGAGATGGCGTCATTTGGTTTTCAGAAAACTCTAGGCGGCGGCGGGGGGGGG
>PVJH01045031.1:0-12608 GCA_004026705.1 Nesogale talazaci | reverse complement strand
TGGTCTTCCATCTGGATCTCCATGCTCTGTTGCACACCCTTAGTGTTTTTCCCTGGTGTGGTTGTGTCAGACAGGGTATAATCCTGACCCTGGATCTCCACTGTTGACCCCGAAAGGCCTTGGGTCAGTGATGGTAGCTGTATTTCATAGTGGGGCTGGCCACATATGATCCTCTTTGTGCATCGGCTGTTCTGAGTGGGAGTATCATCCTGAAGGATCGGTGGACCAGGATGCACTCCCTTCTCTCTTCCTCCCTCTTCCTTTGTTCTCATGTGTTCTGATCAGGCATCTCTCACTCCCCAAGCTGCAGCTTCAAGTGCTGACATCCAAGGCAAACTCCCCTGGTGGAGAGGTGGCTGCCCCTATAGTTGGGATTGGGGTTGTATGCTCAGACTCCTTCGTTGGTTCTCCACTTCATACTGCCACACTGCGTTCACATCCTGGATCACTGGGTTTAAGTTTGGTCCCTTTTTCGCTGTGATCCATGGGCTATTTTTTAGTAATAGATCCCCCGCTTTTTTTCCCTAGTCTGTTAGCTCCCATGAAACCTCATAAAAACACACAAGTCTTTATAAAATATCTGTGGCTTTGCATGAGGTAGAGTGGCCAAGAACTGATTAATGTAAATGTGAAAACCACTTAAGAGACTAATCTGATGCATTGGTGGTTTGGTGCTAGAAGTCTCACCGTCTCTACGAGAGCTCAGGTGTGCCTCCCAGGCATGGCACGTCAGTGCAGCCAGCACCCACCTGTCAGAGGAGGCTTGCAGGGTTGCTGTGGTGCTGAGCACACTTCAGCCAAAATTGTGGATGAAGAGGCACTAGGAAGAAGGACCTGTTGATTTACTTCAACAAGCAGAAAAGGAACCCTAGTGGATCGCGACAGTCAGACCCACAACCAACCACAGGCAGTACAGGCCCAGGCAATATGTGGCTCTATTGTGGTAGGGGGTGGCCATGAGGGGGCCAACTCTCAGACAGCTAACAACAGTCATATCTGGTATTTGGATGCCAGGAAGTCAACATCAACTGCCAACTCTCTGTTCCGGAGTGCATTGTGACTCACAGTGACCCTGTAGGATGGAGTCCAACCACTCCTATGGTTTTCTGAGGCTGTAAATCATTCCAGGAACAGAAAACTTCATCTTTCTCCCTTGGAGCAATAGGTGGCTTTGAACTTGTGGTTAACAATCTGACTTGTAACCTACTTTATAACCAGGGCTCCTTGGGTGCTGGGAATAGAAAGAGTTTGGGCCCTTCTCTTGCTATAAGATATACATGCAAGGAGGTTTTTGTAGGAAACACAATACCGTGGTTTCGGTCAGTAGATCAGGAGACCTGGGTGTCCTGTTCATACCTGTGACCTTGGGCAAGTGTCTGATGTGAAACGGGGATTCAAAACCCCTCCCTCATGGAAGATTTTCGTGGGTGAAGTGAGCTCATAGAACCCAGGAGAGCAGCACAGGGCCTGCCCAAAGCAAGTGACCCGCAATAAGCTCGCGCCATTGTTTCCTGGCAGGTTGCACCATCTGTCGCCATTTCTGAGGCGACTAGACTGGCACGTCCAGGCCGTAAGCACATGCTCCCATGCATTGGTGTGAAAATCAAGTTGTGTTTGTTTCCGTTTGTTTTCCTTTTTAGCAGGAGTGGTTGAAGATCCCTGTGTGGGGGCGGACTGTCCCAACCGCACCTGTGAGCTGGATAACGGAGGAGAGCTGTGTGGCTGCATTGAGCCCCCTCCCTATGGAAATAGTGAGTGAGGACGCCCCTCCCTCCCGACAAAGGCCGGGGCCGGGCCCCGCGGTGCTTTGGAAACCCAAACACTAGGTTTTCACCAGCCAAGTAGATAGAAGGGGAATCAACCCCAGCCCTTCACAGGGGATTGGTGCTCTCACTTCTTTGTGAGAGGAGGTGCTAACCACCTCCATGTCTTCTGGGAATGGCCACCCATACACATGTCCCCGAGTAGGATCCCGTTCCAGCTGAGGCACATCAGAGTTGGTCTCTCAGACTCACTGTGATGAAAAAAGGGGGCAGGAGACGGCCAGGTGTAAGGCCAAAGCTTATGAGCCCTGAAGATAGAACAGGAAGGTTTGAAACAAGCAGAAAATGACTGGGCTCCAGCCCCTGCTCCTAATTTGAGCTCCTAGGGTACCAATGGCCTTGGCTGTTGGGCCAGGCCCCAGGTGAGAGTTAGTGGAGCAGGGAGTTGCTTTACCTCACAGCTCCATGGGCTGCCCTTACTGAAGCAAGCCTCTCAGAAAGCAGGTGCTAAGTTTAGCATTAATGGGCAATGAAGGCCTAATGGAGCAAGAGGCCCTGGAGGCGCCTGGGTCACATGCTATCCAAGAGCTTCACTGAAGCAGATAAAACCATCCTCTTCCTCTAACGCTGGCCAGTTTGTGTTGCTGTGCTCAGAGCAAGAGTCACTTGTGTTCTCCCATGTCAGCAAGTGTTCCTGGGGCCCACATGGGGTTCTGGCGAAGGTGAGTCAGTGGGGCTGTGGGTGTGGCCTGGCCAGGAACATATATTTTTTTTCAGGAACATATTCTTTAGCAAGAATGAACAGGGTTAGATTGGTAGTTCAAGCTGCTTTGGGTGGGCGAGGGTGTGAGGAGGGTAGTGTTTATTGAAAAAGGCAAAGGGCAATCTGTTAGCATTTTCACACTTTAAAACAAGGGTGGGGAGCAGTTTTTCTGGGTCATTGGATATTGTCACGCCAACTTGCAAATTGGCTTGCTCTGTTTGGGCAAACATTTCATTACCTCACCCGTAATGTGATCACTGCCCCCCTGGCGGTGTAGTGTTGGCACACTGGCTGCTCATCTCAAGGCCAGCAGTTCTAAACCAGCAGCTCCTCTGCAGGAGAAAGACAGGCTTCCGAGTCTCGGAAACCCACAGGGACAGTTCTCCCCGTCCCACAGGGTTGTGCTGAGTTGGAATCGACTCAGTAGCAGTCAGTGTGACTTCGCACGGTTCTGGCTGGAACTGCTTCTCTGAGGTGAGGCTGTGATGGTGGCTGGTACTGATGATTTGGCAGGCTATCTAGGGCCTGTGGGCTGGACAACCCCCACCCCTGCTTTAAAGATGCTCCTGAGGGCCACATCATTTCCCTTCCTAAATTCATAGCCTCATTCCGAGTGGTCAGTGCTGCATTAGAAATGCCACAACCTTGGCGCGAAGACCATTAGTCTCTTCTCAAGGAGAGTGGGAATGTGCTGTCTCTGCCCTGCCCCCGCCTCCCGTGCCCCATCCCCCCCACACACAGCAACACCGACTGCCACTGACATGCTTTCCATCCTTACTGTTCCCCACAGACTCACATGACATTATTGATGCAGAGGTGACCTGCAAGGCGGCCCAGATGGAAGTGTCCATCTCTAAGTGCAAGCTCTTCCAGCTTGGCTTTGAGAGGGAGGGCGTGAGGATCAATGACAGGCAGTGCTCCGGCATCGAGGGCGAAGATTTCATCTCCTTCCAGATCAACAACACCAAAGGGAATTGTGGCAACATTGTGCAGGTGAGGAGCGTGGTGGGAGCTCCTGCTGTTGACGCATGTGTTATCTGGAAAGCCACTTTCAGGGCCTCCACTTGGAAACCTGCTCTTGGATGCTCAGCACGGCATGCAGAGACCAAAGACGGGGAGGGCAGTGTGCCTGGGTGCTGAGTGATGGCTGCACGGGAAGGGTGTAAGCAGAGCGTTTCTCCTCTTGATTTGTTTTGCACGCTCTCCTGATTGGTGTGTGCACTTTATTTCTCACGGCCTACTTCTTTCTGTGTGCATACCTATCTTTTTGTTCAAATGCCTAATGGCCACTCTCAACCTGGTGCTTGAAAGGCCTCGTCCTTAGTTCCAGTGTAGCTCCACAATACTTGTGGTTCCATCTGTTTCTGGTTCCAATTGCTCTTCTAGGTAAATAGGAGCCTCTCGGGATTCTACTTCACAGGGTCCCAGGGACCTGGCTGCAGGTCCCAATGCTGTGTCTGAGAATCAGGTTCACAGGGCAGCCACGCCCCGGCTGTGGCTCCTCCTCCTTCCTGAAGTCCCTCTTTTTTCATGACTGTTCATTCACTCTCTTGGAATCGGAGGGGTAAGGAGATGAAGCATGCATTGGCTTATCTTGGTACTTGTAGGCGCGCCCCCTCCCCACCCCCCAGTAACATATTTGGTAGAAGAATGACTTTGACTTCAGGACCTAAAAGGGCGTCTCTTGTCTTCTGATGAGCCCTGGCTTGTGTTTTCATAGACCAGTGGGGCTGGTTGTACTTGGAATCCGGGGGCACATGAAATGCCTCCTTGCGCATTCAAGGTGATCAGACTGGAGGGTGCTGTTGGCATCTATTATCACGCTTCCACTCTCCGACATAAATGCTGAGCCCAGCTCCATAGTGATTTATCTTGGCCTCTGGGCTACGTATGGAATGAAGCCATTTCTCCTCTTCCAGCGCTGTGGAATTGACAGGCTAACCATGTACTCCCCCCCAGACTTCCTGACGTCTGACCTCCCTTTGCTCCACAGTCCAATGGCACTCACATCATGTATAAAAACACAGTCTGGATCGAAAGTGCCAACAACACCGGCAACATCATCACCAGGGACCGGACGATCAATGTGGAGTTTTCATGTGCTTATGAGCTGGACATCAAGATCTCCTTAGATTCTGTCGTGAAGCCCATGCTAAGGTAAAGATTGCACGGGCCGTGCATGCTGCTTTGTCTTTTCCTTGACAGGTAAGGTTAGCATAGTACAATCTGTTAGCATTTTTCTTTGAGGCAGTAGGCCAAAAACAGAAGTCATTTTTCTTCAACTTTAATGTCTTAGAACAGCACAGTTCAATCGAACTTTCCATGACCAGAGGACTGATCTATAGACCCATTATCCAATATGGGGGTGCACGTGGTTATTGAGTTCTTGAATTGTGAGTGCTGGGTCTGAGGACTTCCGTTTGTCACTTTATTTCATTTAAATTGAATGGCCACTTGTAGTTAATGCACAAGGCAGCCTTAGAGTTCACTACTTTCTCTGTGGTCTTCCCTCTGCATTTTCAACCCCAAAACTGGCAGGAGAGTCCATGGAGGCATTTGTGTGGGGTCCCTGTCTTATGATGCTTCTCCTTGTAGTGTCATTAACCTGACGGTTCCTACCCAAGAAGGCAGCTTCACCACCAAGATGGCGCTCTACAAGAATGCCTCCTACAAGCACCCGTACCGCCAGGGGGAAGTGGTGCTGACCACTCGGGACGTGCTCTATGTGGGCGTCTTTGTGGTCGGTGCTGACTCCACCCACTTGATCCTAACGCTGAACAAGTGCTATGCCACTCCTTCCCGGGACAGCAACGACAAGCTCCGGTACTTCATCATCGAAGGGGGGTGAGTAGTCTGCTGTGAGGGGGCAGCTTCAGTGCCTCTGGCATCATATTCGCCTACACCACTTTGTAGGGACAGCACCTACCATGCCAGCATCGTACACACATGAACTCATCTAACTCTCAGAGCCATGTGTGAGGTCGATTTCATCAACCCCATTATACAGCTGAGCAGGCGGAGGCTTCCCGAGATGATGTCACAGAGTTGGGTGGCAGATCCCCGGGTCCCTGTGGGGGTAACTACATGAGGATTGCTTCTCGGTGTGATTTAAGGGGAGTTTGCTGACTTTGAGTTTCAATTGAGAAAAGCCTGTGCAAAAGAGAATGCAAAGAGAGTAGCTTGAAGTTGATGAATAAGACACTTATTGTATATGTATGCACATGTATGTATATTTGTATGTATACATATATATTTAACATGTTGGACTACTAGCTGGAAAGTTCAAAACTTGAGTCTTTCAAAGAAAGGCCTGGAGGTCTATTTGTAAAACACCAGCCACCAAAAGCCCCGTGGAGCACAATTCTCCTGTGACACACAACACACAGGGTCACCATGAGCCCCGGTTGACTCTGGCAACAATTGTGGGGGATATGGTTAGCATCTAATGTGTTTCTGAAAAAACTAGAAAGAAAAATAACAATGATCTCTCTGTCAGTGATGATGATGTCAGGTAGCTTACACATACTATCACAGATTTTTTTAAATGTTATTTATTTATTTATTTATTTATTTATTTTTAAATCGTTTTATTGGGGGCTTATACATTGCTTCTCACGATACTTAAATACATACACTGTGCCAAGCACCTTCACATGCCTGCTGCAGAAATCATTCTCCAAATACCCGCTTTTCCACTTGAGCCCTTGATAACAGCTTCTCATCCTTTCCCCTCCATCCTTGTCCCCCTCCACCAACCCTCAATACTTTATAAATTATTATTGTTTTGTCATATCTTATACTGCCTGATGTCTTCCCCCTCCACTCTTCCAATGTCTGTCCTCCTTATAGGAGGTTATGTGTGGATCCTTGTAATTGGCTCCCTCTCTCTACCCCACCTTCCCACTACCCATCCGGTAGCTCCATTCTCTCCCCGTATTTCCAGTTCCCCTCTCTACCAGTGTACCTCCTCCTGTCCAGCTGGATTTGTAAGGTAGAATTGGGACCATGATAGAAGTTGTATGCTTCATCGCCAACTATCACAAATTTTACAATAATTATTTTTTAGTTGTTGGGGCATGATTTACATATGAGGGGACTCTAAAACATTCCTGGGGGGGGGGATGGGAAATGGGATTCAAAGGTAATGAGATTTTCCATGAACTTTTGGAAGCTCCTTTGTACAATGTAACTCACTTGCTTGCAATTCTTTTTTCATAAATTTACAGGGGAACGCCACCATCATTGTAAGCTAGTTTTAGAACATTTCCATCACCCCAGTACAATAGTTCTTAACACAGGTGGCTGTATTAATCAGAATTCTTTGTATTGTAAATGGTAGAGATCAAGCCCAGTGAACTTCAGCGAAATCACGGCATATAATGATCACAAACCAAATCACCAGAGTAGCAGCACCTGCTGTGGGGGGCCTAGTACATGCCGCACACATTGTAATCGGCAGCCCCCAGCTGAGCTTTAGGAATCCCTGGATGACACACATAGTTAAGTGCTGGACGGCTACCTGGAAGGCTGGCAGTTCAGACCCACCCAGTGAAGTAAGGCCTAGTGGTCTGCTTCTAAGAGCTTCCACAAGGTCACAATCCTGAAACCCCTGTGGAGAGTGGTTCTACCCACACTTGGTGTGTCCATGAACCAGAATTGACTCCAACACAAAACAGCACCATTGAAGCTTTATGGCCGGGGAGAACAAAGCTGGATCTCCCCAGATCTAGGCAGGCGAACTGGGCATATTCCCAGTTTTGTTGACCAAACAGGCAGGGGAGGTGAGGCGCACCACTCCCTCAAGACCATTAATGTAGCAAAGGCCAGAAAAAGGAAGGAGGCCGAGCTGACCAGACAGGCACACGTAGCTGAGATGACACTGTCTTCTGTGGAGTGATGGTCTTTCTAGTGGGAAAGGGAAGGATTTGATGGCTACTAAGGTGTAGACGGTTCACAGGCCCTTCGCGTCCTGGTACTTAACAGATTCTGGTCTGGGTGTCTATGGTTGTGATCCCAGTTTGGCCCTCCAAAGTTCTGTGCTAGGCTAATAGACAAGATGAAGGTGGAATTAGGGCTCTCTTAGTTGAAGGTGTCAAACAAGACATCGCCCTTTTGTTTCCTTGGGGGTGTGCTCTGCTGAAAGACAAAAGTCATACCTCCATTACAGCCAGTCCTCTGTGTATAAAAGCCATCTTGGAGCCCACCCCCAGCCCCCAACCCCACCCCCACCCCACTCCCAGGACCTTTGGAAGGAAAGAGACCAGTGGAACACATTTGAGATCTCTGATGTGGTAGAGGCCGAGGCCAGGGCCACCAGAGGCTATGGCATGGGGACCTTGAGCCAGAGCAAAGGAGCCATGCTGAGACCAAAGGAGGAGGCAAGGAGACCATAAGGCAGGACAGAGGGGCAGTGCTGAGATGATGAGACCATGTGGCTGGCTTCCTGGCCTTTGGAAGCAGAGGTCAAGAGGGATGTTCAAAGGGATGTAGAGAGGCATGGCTATTGACTGAGGACAGAGGTTGCTATAGACCAAGGACTGACTGTATCCTTACTGTCACTGATGCTGACTTACAGTGACCTTTCAACTTCCCTAAGAACCCCCCCTTAATTGTGAGAGTTGTTGGTGCATTCTATGTGGCCACTGCAATTCATTGTCAAACCCCCAGTGGAGTGGTTTAGGAAATAAGGGTTGGTGTCAGGTGAGGGAAAGAAGGCTGGCAGCTGGAGGCAGGTCTGATCTCTGAAGCCAGTTGAGTGAAATCACCTTTTTCCTGTTCTCCTTGTCTCTTCCCACTTTATCATATTCATTTCCCAGAGTAAAGGACTAAGAGTGGCACTACCAGACTAGACCACCCCAGATAGTAGAACTTCTGACTCCTTTGAAGGACACCGTGGCAGTTAGCATATTTTAAATGGCGTTGCATAGAGTTAGCCCGGGGAAGAAGGTGAGTGAGCGGGTTCTTGAAGTCTCAGCTCCCCCCATAGGCACTGGAGAAAGGCCGGCACGCGGAGAGAGCTATTGAGGAGTGTGAGTGATTTCCCCTTGTGGGGAATTTTGATTTATCCATCCTCCTGACCTTTCATGGTTGTTGTTTTCCCAGTGATTGGTGGGAAATGCAATGTTGGTGGAGGGAGACCCTCTGTGAAAGCCCTGGAGAAATACATGGCAAAACAGGCCAAGTTGTTATTTCTTGGAGGGAAGGAGGTGCTGTCACTATGAAAGGACCCATGTGATACCTACTTCCGCAGGGGCTCAGGAGGGGGGGAGGGCTTGTGTGGGGCTCCTGTTCCTCCTTAGTGTGCCTAGACCAGGGGCAAGGACTGTGAGTGGGCCCAGTGCTTGGCTTGTGGGCTCCCTGTTGGGCAGGTACCAGGCAGCATGTCTATGCTCCCAAGACCCCTCCTTACCTCCTCCTCTCCCTCCCTCCTTCCCTCTTTGTCCTCTGCTTTTCTAAGATCTAAGCCTCAAATCATCTCTCTGGGAAAGAGAGAGATGATAATTTGATTGATAGAGAAGGTCTGTGAAGGTTGAAAGGCTCCAAACACTTCAGAATTCTTGGACCAATGCAGATTATCCAAATGACTAGCAATAGCAAAGAAAAGTAAGATGTGTGAGGTTTTGTTTCAAAGCATTTAAGAAACTATCACCTTGAATATCAATCTGTATCTTGCCAAGAAGACTAAATGACAATTCTTAATAGATGTGGGAATGCTGAAAGGATAGCTTGTTTTCAATATTCCTTATCACGAAGCTATTTAAACTTGTGTATTAAAGAAAGGAAATAAGAACAGGAGACACTTTTTTTGTTGTTATCATTTAAAAGAGCTTCATGGTCCCAATGGGCCAATCGTTGGCCAGGGCCATTCGTTCATTCACTTCCTCATCCACTCACTCACGTATCGGCCCAATGGAGCCTTCTAAACACCTGCTGAGTGGCATGTAGTGGTTGGAAGCACAGTGGGGATTGCCTGACTCCTGCTCTCTAGGAGTTCAATCGGGGCTGCTGGTAAGCTCAGGAAAGACTCCCACTCCATCCTGGTAAGGGCATCTTATCATTGCTTTCATCTTGGATGATGGTCCCATTTAACAGAACACAATGATGCCCCATCCTGTGCGATCTCCATGGCTGCTGGTAGAATTGAGTACAGTATTTTGGCTCCTGTGTCAGTCTGTCTCCACCATCCATCCATCAGTTTTGTCATACTGTGGTGGCTTTTTTGTTTCTGTGATGCTGCAAGCGATGCCATGGGTATGTCAGATGCCAGTAGGGTCGCCCACAGTGAACAGGTTTCAACAGAGCATCCAGACTAAGACTATGAAGAAAGGTCTGACAATCTGCTTCTGAAAATTAGCCAATTTATGACAACCTAAGAGGGAGCCTCATTAATAATCTACATGTGATGGGTAGATGATAGAACCTTGTCTGCTGTGATACCCCCCAACAAACAAACAAAAAAGAACCTTGTCTATTGAAAGTAAAGAGGACTTGAAGCATTTACTTTAAAAGACAGCCCTTAGTATGGATTATGCTTCAAGGTAACAAATTTTCACAACTGGACACAGAGTCAGCTTGATGATAATTGGAAAGAAGACTGAAGTTGTCAGTGATTTCATTTGACTTTGATCCACAATCAGCACCCATGGTTAAGTCACCAGATGAGGTATTGCATTGGCACATCTGCGCCAAAGACCTTTCAAAAGTGTTAAAAAGAGAAGATGTCACTTAAAGGACTAAGACATGCCTGACCCAAGTCACTTAAAGGACTAAGACATGCCTGACCCAAGCCAGCGTATTTTCAGTTTCCTGTGTGTGAAGGCTAAAGGAATAAAAAAGATGAGAGAAAGATCACTGCATTTGAACGTTGGTGTTACCAAACAAGATAGAAAGTACCGTGGACTTCCAGAAGAAGGAACAATTCTGTCTTGGAAGAAGTACAATCAGAATACTCTTCAGAAAAGATGATGGTCAACAAAAGCATGGACAATACGAAAAGAAAACAAGAGATTGAATAACAAGAGAAAAGAAATATATGTACAATAACTAGCAAAAAAATTGAAAAGTCATAGATAATGCTAGGCCTTTGGCTTACCTACCTATATAAGACAGAAATGGGAAGCAAATCTGAGGAGAAAACATCAGGACCGATGTTTCCAGAGGGACATATGGGGAGAAGGAGGCGGTGCCAGTGGAAGAAGGGAGAAGTAAGCAAACAATGCCATAGGCAGGAGAACAACTCGGGAATTAAAATCAACAATGAGGAGGACGTAGAGATTCTGGGAGTGTTGGAGCCACAGCGATCTAGTGGAGAGGAATTACTAAGAGACAGAAAAAGGGGTGAGCATGATGGTGGGGCAGGAGAAAGGTAAAAGGAAACAGGAAAGATTGAGGAAACAAAACTATGGATAGAGGTATAAACATTAGGTGTGCCCTTATGTAAGTATATTAATTCATAAAAATAGAGGTATTGGCCTTTGTCCATATGTTTATACGGCAATATAGTGAGAAAGTAGATGGACTTTGGGTCTCTGCTCAAACCCTGCCTCAAAACAAGAACACTTTGTCCTAACAACCCGCCGTTCGGTTATGTTCACCCTCCCAGCATGACCGCTGAAGACAAAATGGGGCACAGTAATTGTGCCCATCAGAAAGCTGATGGTGCCCAGCTGCCAAAAGATTTAGCTTCTGTGTTCTTAAAGGTTTGATGTTAAATAAGGAGCCATGTAGCAGAGAAGTAGCAAGCCCACAAGGAAGTAGTACGCCAGCCTTGGTGATCATGAGGTGTTGATGGGATCTACTAACAGGCTTCAAAAGATCCCAAACAAAAGAAAAAAAAACATTTTGTTAAGAATGAGGGGACTCAGAGCAGAAACCCCCAAACAGATATGTAGACAATGGAATATCCCTTCACAGAAGGGTCACAAGGAAGGGGTGAGTCAAACAGGGCACAGTTCAGCACCGATGGAACACACAATATTCCTCTGGTTCCTTGAAGGCTTCCTCACCCCCCACTATGACTGCAGTTCTGCCTTTCACTGTGGGGTAGGCTGGAGCTTACACACAAGTACAGATAAAAACTCAGGACACATGTAATCCAGGTCAGACAAACCCCTCAGGAACAGAAATGGGAGTAGCAATACCAGGAGGGTAGGGGGAAAGTGGGGAGAGGAGCAGGCAAGAAATTGTGGGAGAAGGGAGACAGCAGTTGGTGTAAGATACGAAATTAATTTCTAATTTATCAAGGGGTCACGAGGCGGGGGAGTAGGGGAGGGAGTGGAAAAAGAGGAGCTGATACCAAGGACTCAAAATGGAAGTAAATGTTTAGAAAATATTGATGGCAGCATATGTACAAATACGCTCGATATTGATGTATGGATTGTGATAAGAGCTGCAAGAGCCCCTGATAAAATGATCTTAAAAAGAAGAAAGAGGAAAAGGAGAAGAAAAGGAAGAGGAGGAGGAGGTGAGACTTCTCATTTACTTTGAACTTGAGGGACCGGTCCTTAGAGAAGGACACTGTGCTTAGGCATGTAGAGAGAGGGTTAGTGAAAAGAAAAACGCTGACACTGGCTGCAGTGGGTTCAGCCTGCTACAATTGTGCAGCTAGCACAGGACCACAGCACCCCGGGTGGCACCCACCAGCAATGAGAACAGGGAGACGTTCCAGAGAGGGCACGACTAGGGAGCACCGTGAAGGAGGACAAGCTGGAGCCGGTGTGGAAAGAAGAGGGGGTATGCATGGGAAGAAAAGCAGCAATGTCTTTCTTCCAGGTGGATGTGCTAGCTTGGGTCGTCTCCAGCAAAATCAATAACACTCCTATGTGTACAAGAAAGAGCTTTATATCAAGAAGTAGTTTTATATTAGGAAGGCATCCCTGCCTGGTCCTACTCAAGTTCATACATCCAATGCAAGCCAGGACCCTTTTCAAACTGTCGTAGCTATAGGCTGATGACGCAGAGGGGGAAGCAGGATGCAAGGGAGAACTCGGGCTGGTGGGTGAGAGTCACGTGGATCCAAGGTCCGTGGAGATAGGGCAGACGCCCACAGCCCTCAAGGTCAGGCAGCCCACCTGGGGTCACTC
>PVJH01045030.1:0-12619 GCA_004026705.1 Nesogale talazaci | reverse complement strand
GGCCTTGTTTTCCTTCAACTTCTGGAAGATATTGGTCCACTCTCTTCTCCTCTTCATGGTTTCAGTTGATAGATCTGCACATATTCTTACCTGAGAGCCCTTATATGTGACCATCCTCTTTTCTCTTGCTGCTCTCAGGATTTTCGCTTTTTCCTCAAAGTTGGATAGTTTAACTATTATATGCCTTGGTGAGTTCTTCTTGGGGTCTAGTCTACTTGGTGTCCTCTCTGAAGCCAGACTTGCAGCTGTGCTGCCATTCACTTGTTAATTTTGAAGATCACGATATGTTAATTGCCTAAGCTTGCTTGCCCTGTAAAACTGGCTTACTTCTCACAAATCAAAAAAAAAAAAAGAACCCCACCCCATCCAAGAAAAGATGTAACCACTGACACAACATATGTATGTATGTATACATTATGATAAGTGCTGTATGAGTCCCCAATAAAATGAATTTAAAAAAAAAGATAAAAAACAAAACAAAACAAAACAAAAAAGAGATGATTTGTTAACAGGCCATCTCCAGAACCCAAACTTGCAAGTGCAGCACAAGAAACCTCCCGTTTCTTTCATCAGCCCTATTTAAATCATCAAACCCTATATTTATCCCACCACCCCAATCCCAGGCTCGGCTTACTGGGTTACCGAACCCATCTGAGAGTTATTTTCCCTAATAAAGCTTTTCTGTACTTTTCAAAAAAAAAAAGAAAGAAAAAAAATTATATAGTTACTTTGTGGAAATAAATCCCCAATTATATTATTTTCATGCCATTGCTAGAAAAGTTTCCCCTAGGCTTCATGGGTTCAAACAAGACAAATTAATTTGATGGAGTTCTGTATCAGAAATTCAAAAAGAGTTTTGCATATCTAAAACCACGGTGTTAGCTGCATTGTTTGCCTTGAGAAGGCTTGCATGGGAAAGTCATTTCTCTTTTCCAGCTTCTAGAACTGCCCACAGTCCTTGGCTTGGGGCTGTCTTTCAGCAGTTATGTCCTTGTGGCCTCTTTTCCTGCCATTACATGTCCTCTCCACCATCTGCCTTCTTGCCCTTTCCTGATAAGGACCATTGTGATGCATCACTCCCACCCAGATAAGGCAGGAAAATGTACTAACTTTGAGGTCTTGACTCTAATAATATCTACAAAGTCCCTTTTTGTAATGTAAAGAGACATATTCACAGGGATTAAGACATGGGCATGTTAGGGATGCTATTCTTTTGCTTACCACATCAATCAAACCTACTTTTTTAGATTCCTCATTATTGAACCAAAAAAAAGTCTTCAAAGACACAGATCTCATGTGTATCCTTATATGACAAATGTTCTTAACTTCTTATCATAAAATTTATGTTTAGTACTTCTATTTTAGCAAATGGTGGATGAAATGATGATAACGATGGCAAGGGAGAAGAACAAGGACAAGAAATAGAAAAGAAAGAAGCAATAAAATATATGAGCCACAGATAATTCTCCCATAAATAATTATTTGGGGCTAACTTAAATTTTCCATGTGAGAACTTGCTTTTCTGCCACATTGTACAAAGAACTGTATCAACATGTCCATGAAGATTCTCCCTTGGTGGTCCAAAGGATGCACGCATCATTGCTAGCAGAGAGACTGAGAGTTTGTGCCCACACAGACCTTTCTTGGATAAATCAGCCACTGCAAATAAAATGGAGTATAGTTCTACTCAGTGATGTATGGGTTTGCCGTGACTCAGAGTGAACTCAATGTCAACTTTTTTTTTTCTTTAATGAAGAGTCTGAATTGGGTGTACTATCACTATAACCTATTTGATCCCATTAAAATATGTCTCTGTCTAAAGTTCTGGCATCAAACAAGATGAATTTCTGATATGTCTTCCCTTTGACCTTTAGCAGAATGTTCTACACTTACCAATATCACTCTCAGTTGGTAAGAAGAAAACTCACATATTTCACCTTTGGAGAAACTAAAACACATTTAAAGTGATAAATAACTTATTTTTATTACTGGAAGAGTTGAAATACGCCAGTGTGACATTTTATTGAATTTATTCAAGAGAATGTTGCCTACAACATGCAGATGGTAGCCTCAAAAGGTTCTCATCTGAAGTTACAGAAATGGAGTTAAGAAATGCAAAAGTGAACTCTCATCTCACCATGTGTCACTGTATGGGGACAGGCAGCACTCTGACAATACTCTCAAAGATCAGGTGACCTGAAGCTTAGTTTATTAGCTCTCTTATTTACCAACCACCCAAATCTTGGAGAAAGCATATAAGCCAGGATGGAAATGGAGTTCAGGACCTGCGTCATCACTGATATTTTGACCATATGGCAACCTGCCTCCCCCTGTCCCACATAAGAAATAAGGTGTGGCACCCACTGATGACAGAAAATAATTCAAAGGCAACAGTATTTTCCCTTCAGTGTTAATATCAAGCATCAGTTTTAGTTACCTTGTGTTATGTAGCAAATTGCTTATTTCACTTCAATTATTCTTCTATGTATAAATTATTTTTTCTTGGCTGTCTCTACTTATAGTCTAAATAACCCTGATGACGCACTGCTTTCTAATTACTTAATTTATACCATTTCTCCTGGTAGTCAAATTTTCAATATCCCACATAATTTTTCTATTCATAAATTTACATCAGATAAAATATTTAAATATATGTAGCTCTTTTGTCATGCAAATCCTGCTTAGTTGACAAAAATCACACATTACTAATTTTTAATTAAGTTCACCAAACTTGTTGTTCCACAGAAGTTCAGTAACCTACTATTTAAACGTAGAATCTCTTTTAAACCAATTAAGATTTAGCACTATTCAATCTAAGGATGCTTGTCTTGCATGTTAGCATGCACAGGTACTACTCATGTCCTGTGAGATATTACTACCCATGTAACTTCATTGAAAAACTCGCTGCTAAGAAACCTAAGAGATTGGAATATAAAGAAAAAATAAAACCCAATTTTTTATTTTAAAAATTTATAGAGTTTGTAAATGTCTGTGAAACTTGAGATATTTTTAAATTGCCAGTTGCCCAACTACTATCAAATTCAGTACATTCAAGGCATTCTTGCTTAATCTCAGGGGTCATGTAGGATTATGATGGTGATTATTAATATTTTAGCATTTAACTTGAGGCAGTTTCTATACTATTATTATTTTGGGCATTCAGATATATAGTATTTCTTCTTCCTGTTCTTTTTCACCAATTTTCCACATTCATTTTTCCTCTCAAAGTAGTAAAAGGATAACTATGCTTATATACCAAATCCAAGCCCAAATAGTAAATATAAAATAAATAATATTTGATAAAATTATCAAAATGCAGGTTGAATAGGTCTCCAGTGATTATGTACAACATCAGATTTTTTTACAAAATAATACCGCTATGAAGGAAAAATGAAAAAATATGTCTCCATTCCTTAACTCTGTCTCATGAGTAATATTATGGTTGCTGTTATTGATTGCCTCCACACATAATGACTTGACTGTGAGAAGCAGAACTATTCCAAAGGGTCTTCCAGGCTGTGACCTTTTGTAAACTGATGGCCAGAAGTTTCAGAGGCCTCTGAGTAGGATTGAAATCAAAACATTGCAGTAAGTAGTTTAAGTGCTTAACTATTTGGCCTACCTGGAAATTGGGTATTTCAGATTTCCTAACTTCAATTTCACAATTGTAATGTAGTCAGCTGATTGGACAATGAAGAGCACAGTCAAACATGACATTACTTAGTGGATACTATTTCCTTCATCTAAAAGAAACAAGCCTTTTTCAGGGTTTTTAAATAGGTAATTCTGCTTTGGCTCTCTGCTGAAAGTGTACATTTACACCCCAGTGGATCTCATTAAAATATAGATCTACAGTTGGTCTGTTTGAAGAGGGAATGCACACTCTTCACACATGGTAAATCTAAAATGAACTGATGTGAAGTCTTAACCTTTTCTCCAAAAGAGATAAATTCTTTCAAAAACCCGATGTGTGTTTGCATATAAAATAAGGGCAACATCAATTATGCTTATTATTCTGAGCCAAACACAAAGGCCAGAATCCTTCAGATCCAACAGTTACTGAGTTTGACTTCCACCTAATCCATCAAAACAAGTGCTCAGGAGATTTTGATTCCTTGCACCTGTGTTTGGTAGAGTTTACTATATGCTGAACTGGGAAATAGCAAGAACTAAAGAAAGGGAATCAAGAAAGCCAGAAAATTGGCCAATTCAGAAAAGACAGAGAAACATTTTAGAAAGAAAAAATTACTTTGAGTTAATCCATTATAATTTACATAGCTATAACATAGTGTTACTCAGTGACATAATTAAGGAGGAATGGAGTGATAAAAAAGGACATAACATTATTTTATAACATTTTATCTAAAAATATCTGTAATATGTGAGTGCAACTGATGATACTGTTGGTTAGCAACAAACACAGGAAACACAATAGGACCAGCAAAGTGCATTTTGGGTATATGTATATGTATATGTATAGAACACCCAATGTACTCCATGTTTCTACAATATGTGAGTAATAATCAAGGATGCTCATGTTGGAGAACTGCAATGCAACAAGTGTTGTCAATGAGTTGGCAGTCCATCATTTCAGGAGGTAGCATATGAGAAAATATGAATGCTGAAGGGAGAAGTTCAGGCTGCACTAAATGCTTTAGCCAAAACTAGGCTCCAGAAATTGATGGAAATCTTTCAGAAAGTTTAAAAAAACACTTGCTAGTCTATCCCAGGAAATTTGGAAGACTTAGCCAACTACCTGGAAGAGATCCTTGTTTGTTCCCATTCCAAAGAAAGGCAACCCAACGGAATGCTCAAAGTCTAGAATATTATCATTGATCTTATCATTAAAAGCATATAAGTAAACTTTTTCTTATTATCATCCAAACCCAGTGGCAGCAGTACCTTGACTGGGAAATGGCAGAAATTCAGGCTGGTTTCAAAAGAGAATGTAGAGCAAGTGGTATGGATTGGTGATGTCACCTAGATCTTGGCTCAAAGTAGAAGATACCAGAAAAATATTTACTGGTGTTTCATTGATTAAACAAGGATATTCAACTTGGCAGACTATAATTAACTGTGGGTAACTCGGAAAATAATTAGATTCCAGAATATTTCACTGTGTTCATTTAGAACATGTACATGGATCAACAAACAGCTGCATGAACAGAATAAGGAAATACTGCATGGTTTAAAATGAGGAAAGGTGTATATCAGGGCTGTATCCTCTCATCATACTTGTTCAATCTATAGGCTAAGCAAGTTATCAAAGAAGAGTGGGGCATCTGTTAGAGGAAGACTAATAAATAATTTGAAATGTGCTGATAACACAACCTTGTTTGCTGAAATTGAGGAGGAATGAAAGCACTTGCTGAAGTTCCAGGAGGGTAGCCATCAGTGTGGACAAAAGTCAATACAAGGAAGACCAAAATTCTCACAACTGGACCAGTAGATAACACAATGATAAATGGAGAAAAGGTTGAAGTTGTTTAGGGTTTTGCCTTATTTGGATCCAGTATCAATGCTCATGGAAGATGCAATCTGGAGATCAAAAGATGTATGTTATTAGGCAAATCTTCTGTGCAAGACTTCTTTAGAGTATTGAAGAGCAAGAATGTTACTTTGAGGACTAAGGCATGCCTGTTCCAGACATGGCATTCTCCATTATATCATATGCTAGTGAAAGTGGGACACTGAATAAGCAAGGCTGGTGGAATAGATGCATTTGGATCGTGGTGATGGAGAAGAGTATTGCAAATACCATGGATGGCTTAAAGGAAGAATTGATCTGTATTGGAAGAAGTAAGTCCAGCATGCACCCGAGAGGCAAGGATGGCAAGACTTAGTCTTACATAATTTGAATATATTGTAACTATATATGCTCCAGACCCTGCAGAGGGGCATTATGTTTGGTAAATTGTATGGGTGGCCAAAAAGAGAAAAGCTATCTAGGAGACTGATTGACACTGTGACTACAGCAATGGAACAACTGTGAGGATGGTCCAGGATTGTGCAGTATTTTGTTCTGTTGTGTACAGTATTTGTATAGGTTAGAGCCAATTCAATGGTACCTAACAACAACAACAACACAAAATTGTGGCCAAAAGAGAGATATCTACAACATCACACATTACTTGTAAACAACAGCAACAACAATAATGAAGTTATGTAACAAAACACAATGATGAAAATAATAATTGTGGATTATTGAGCTCTATTGCCTCACTGAGTTGAAATTGACTCAAAATAAGTGAACATCCCATCAGCACATACTCATATCCATTTTAGAGGTGCGAAAGCTGAATCATAAATTGTGGCTTTGCTTAATCTCACACAAGTTGTCAAAGTACAAATTAAAACTACTGTTCTACAAAATTTATTTGTTTGGTATATCTGTTAAAATCTTCCAGAATCACCTTTGAGATAAACACCATTTTAGGAAGTGTGATGAAAAAGTATATTTGATTAGCCCACACTAACATATGCCTTTGGGTCTGTATAAATTTAACTGATCAATAGATTATACAGTGTTTACTGGACAAATAATTATATGCTAGGTGATGAATGTGAGTGAAATTATCTGTTCTTTAGAAATCCAAAGTTAAGTCACAGAGATTTGGTACAAGGAGAATTTAAATCTCTCGTGGTGAAGTCGGTGAAGCATTGGATTATGTATGCTGAAAAGTCTGCCTTTTGGACTTATCACCCACTCCAAGGGATAAAAGAAGAGACCATCTTTCCCCTAAGGATTTATAGTTTAGAAACCTATAAAATAGTTTTGTCCTTGTGGTGCATTGACCACAAGGTCTGCTGTTCAAAACCAGCAGCATCTCTGCATGAGCAAAATTTGGATTTCTATTCCCTAAAGAGTTATAATCTCGGGCTGAGCCCTGGTGGCGTAGTGGTTGAGTGTGGGACTATGGTCCATGGGCTTGATGGTTCAAATCCAGCAGCAGCTCTCCAGGAGCAAGACTGGGTAGCTTCCATGACTACCAGAGGGCAGTGATGACCCCTCCCCCCAAAAAAGAGGTATGATCTTAGAACC
Source organism: Nesogale talazaci (assembly GCA_004026705.1). NCBI lineage: Eukaryota > Metazoa > Chordata > Mammalia > Afrosoricida > Tenrecidae > Nesogale > Nesogale talazaci. Next base: position 5,577 of record PVJH01045030.1, on the reverse strand, counting down.
TCGCAGGGGGAAATTGTCCCCTTTCCTGTAGGATCTCCATGAGTAGGCATCTATTGGGAGGCAATGAGTTTGGCATTGAATTTTTAGGTCAAAATGAATTTAAATTGTCTCAGTGTCAGTGAGTTTTTTGTTTGTTCTATAACATTGGAATGATATTATTGCAGCATTTATATTAAAGTTACATAGGTAGGAAGCATAGCCTCAAGAGTCAATTGTAAGAATGAAGTAATAGAATGTTGTTGTTATGACCTTGAGAAGAATGATAACAAAGATTGTTTAAATAAATATACTTCTATGAGTTATTTTGGAGGAACAACACTTGTATCCACTTACTCATCTCATTTCCCTTTATTAAATATCAGCTCAGTTCATTGATGTGTTTCCCTTCTGTAACTTTATAATTACTTCTGGTACAGTATGATGACATCACATATTGTGTTAAGTAATTTTAAAAAATTCAAGACTATTTCAAAATAGTAATAAAATAAAAAAGCAAAGAACAAGGTGGAATAAAAATCACACAGACTAAACCAACATTATGGTTATATTTTATATAAGACAGTAACCTGAGGATTATTGATAAAAATTATCTGTTTTAGTCCAGGTAGACTAGATAAACAAATTCATAAACATGCATGTGGACATAAGGGAAAGGTTTATATACAACGGAATGGAACATTGAGAAAGCATCCCAACCCAGTCCAGTCGAAGGTCATAAGTCTGATATTAGCCCATATGCCTGATACCAGTCTATAACATCTCCTTCTGACTCATGAAGCACATACAATGACACCAGGACAATCACAGGCCAGTGGGTGCAGAGTGTGTGTATCCAGCAGCAGTAGAAGCACTCAGTACTGAAGGGGGTCTCCCTATGGCTCCTCATTTCCAGGGCTGAGGGTCCATCAGCAGTATCCATTGGCAGTAGAAGCATCTCAGCACTGGCAGGCTTCTCTGTGACTTTTCAGGCTTCAAAGGTCTGGTTTCGTCAGGGTAAGCCCATGTGACATCTCCTCCGGCTCCTCCAGTTCCTAGGACTTAGGGTCTTTGCTGCCATCTTGTCAGTTGAGCGTCTCCAAGGAACTGAGTCTATTGTCTCTCACTTCCAATTGCAAATACGGTGAAATTTCCCAGAATTTTCAGAGAAAGGCATGCCCACACAGAGGTCTCATTGGCTATCTCCATATTGACAGGCTAGACTCCACCCCTACACTCCCAATCATGAAATAGACACACGAGTACATCACTGCCACACTATCTAAATTTGACCAATGAATATATGAATTACACTATAATCCTAGGATAAAGCGATATAAAACAATAAACATATTAACATACTGACATCAATCAATCAAAATGAAATTAGAATAATGTTGATATGAAAATATCCAAATACACTGACAACAATAAGCAGCAATGTTTTTGAAATAAGTGTTGGAGGGTATTATAGCAGAATATAAATAATAGATACTCATTAAATGATTATGTTCTGATTTAGTAAAGAAAGAAAATAATTTAAATATTTTAAGTATTGTATATGATTATTATTGGAGAGAATGTTTAGATCCATTCCTAGCATTCATAGTCAATGTAATGTGATTATTGAAAAGTTTGAATGTGATCTCTCCAATTCTATAGACTCTAAAATTCTCTGAACTGTAGCATCTACAAAATGGAAATAATAGTATTTATTTCAAAGACAAATTATGAGAATTATGTGTCTGTATGGAAAGATCTCAGAATGGCATTTGATTATATGACCTGAAGGAGTACAAATTCTCATCTCCCTGAAGGCCATTCATTCCTCTTTGTATAAGACAGGAGTTTCAGAAGCAGTTTCCTAGGACCATCAAGGGAGATGAGCTACAGTGCCTGAAACAGTGAAGGCTGGGATTGCAGGTAACCGAGGCTGCTACATAAGAGTCCATTGACCAAACCAAAGGAACCATGCCAAGATAAAGCAAAGGGGCCATCCCATGGAGACCAGGAGACAGAGGGGCGAAGCAACAGGTAGGCTTCCTGGTTCATTGATAGGGAGGCAAAGGGACCTCACACCCTAGGGCTGAGAGAGCCTGAGGAGAGAGAGAGAGGACTTGCTGCTGGCACTGCTGTAAGAGAGGCATTATTGTGGACCAAAGATTGCATCCTTAACATTTTTCTTAAGGTTTTAAATAACTTTTGCAGTAGACTACCTTATTTACATTGATACAGATTCGTTTTACATTCTTCAATCAGATATAGTAGAGGCTGGGTTTTCATGAATGACAAGCAGGGAAAAGGAAACGTTCTTCATTAACCCATTGACCCATCGGGCAGTAGGCAGTGTGGGGATCTGAGACCCCCCCCCACAGCAGTGGCTGCAGAATCCCACAAAGCTGGGGCCATGGTTTCAAGTGGGGCACTGTGGGGCTTGCCTACACTGGATTGCCTTGTCCTGAGCTAACCTCTTTACAGAAGAAGATAGTGAGTCTGCCCCAGCATGGCAAAGAGATGCTCCTGAAAGCAGTTGTCAGCAGAGGTGAGACCTCCAACTGGCAGAGCCTGGTCAGCATTGAGGCCACAAAACTGGGCCACTGACAAGCGCAGTGTGTGGCAGGCTGTGACCAAAAGGAGAGGCAGACCGCATGCGCACCCTTGCCTGAAACAAAAAACAGAGTGAGGGCATGGGGGATGGTTGTGAGGGGATGCCTACGGACCTTGGGTTGGAAGTAAGTTCCTGAAACCCTGGGTCTTGCTGAGCCTCCCTTCCAGGCTGCTGGGTATCTTTGGGAATTAGAGACAAATCACAGGAGGAACATGTGTCACCCAGCGGAACCTGTGGGTGGGGGTGAGAGCCTGGGAGCCTGCAGGACAGGTTCGGGGGAAGGTTCATCAGGGGACATCCCAAAAGTTTGGTGAGAGAAAAACCAATCCACTCAAGACACAATGTAGCCCGGGGTTCGTCTTTAAGCTGTGAAGGCAGCCTATAATTCTTCACTTAAATCCACGCCCCTTTCAGCCCAGGGTTGGCGCTCTGTCTCACCGCTTGCTGTGGACAGGAAACACTATCACCTTCGGGGTCTACATCTTTCTGCCCAGGGCCTGTGCAGGGCGCCCTCGACTGGCGGGAGACGCTGTGATGATCTTGCTGCAACTGAGCTGGTCCAGGGTCTCATTGAGGCCACTGGGAGCGCTGGCGGCATCCAGACTAGTTCCCAGGGGACTGATTGCCGGTGGTGGTGGTGGTGGTGGTGGTGGTGGTGGTGGTGGTGGTGGCACCGTTCGCTGTTCTTTCCACGTCAGTCTCATCCTCAGCATAGCTCAGGATCAGGCCAGCTCGTTAGCGTCTTTGGAATTCGGATCTTCATGTGGATGTAGTGGTCGCCATAGCTGCAGCTACTGATGGGGTTGGGGGTGGAGAGGGGGGCGCGGCGGGGAAATGTGTTTTCCACCCATCCAGATCTTGTGATCAGCCTGGGTCCCCGGGGCCATCGTCACATTGGTGGTCTCATACAAGCCCTGAGCTCGGGCCGTGCTCCACAAGATGGCCTGTGCCACAGAGATGAAGGGATCTGAATAGATGTCTGCGCCATCTCCCCTGAAGAAGGGGCTTTTCGGCACTCGGAAGGTGACAAGGATCTCTATTTTTCCCACTGACATCCTCATAGTCTGGCCATCTTCCACGCCAGCAGGCACCGGGATCACCACTCTCTTCCTCTGCGTGGCCTGCGCTGTCCCAAGGCAGACTGCACATGAGGTCGTGATGAGGGCGCCTCGGCAAAGCGCGGCCCAGGGGTTGTGATGAAGAGCGCCTCACCAACAGGTCGGTGTTTCTGGTTTCCTGCCGGAGCTGCTATAGTAGTGGCAGTGCTGCACCTGGCCCGTTCGTCCCCTTTGCCCTCACAATGCTCGCATGTGTCAGCACGTGTCTTCATCTCGGTAAACTCCATGTTGACATCCTTGGGTGCTTGGTTGAAGGTCAAGTCCATGATGTACTCCTGGGGTTGATCGAAGGTGCTCTGGATTCTCCAAATGATGATGAAGAGAACTCCCCAAAGACCTTCCAGAACAGCTCCTCAGGGCCAGCAGAGGCACCACCCCTCCCGTTGCTCTGGCCAACAGCTGGTGGTTGGCATCCAATGCTTTCACTCCACTTCCTCATTCAGCACTTCGTAGGCCTCTGTCAGCTGGGAGACCTTCTCCTTGGCTTTGGGGTCATCCTTGTTTGTGTCTGATTGGTATTTCTTGGCAAGCTGGTAATAAGCTTTCTTGATGTCGTTCTGGCTGGCATTCCGCAGCACTCCCAGGATCTGGTAAAAATCTTCTTTGGCCGAAAAGCTGCTTGTGTGGAAGGTGGCAGGACAAACAACGGGATTGATTTTCATTTCTGTGAGACTGACACTGACTAGATCTCAATGTCAGCAGCACCCCTGGGACTTGCGCTCCCAGCAGAGGCACAAAGAAGGAGACACTCAGCTTGAGACCCAGGCATGCCCCCACTACACCCTCCCTGGGCTGCTGGGCCCCTCTCCCAGCTGCAGTCGGCAGCTGTGGGGTTCCCACTGCCACCAGCAGCCAGCGTGAGGAGCCCCCATCTTGGCGTGGGGACACTCTCATTCTTAACATTTCAGCGTCCTGGTAACCTGGTAACATCTTTAGTAAACCTCTTCCTCATGAATATGAACCTTCTTCATCATGCTTATGGTCTGTGGCCACAGCAACAGATAATCAAACCCAACAGAGAGGAAGAGAGCGATGGGACAAGCAGTGGTCAGAGGGAGGTTAGTAAGATAGAGAATGGCGGTGTGTTTGACGTTGGCCTTATGGTGATGGGTCAAAAGTTCATGGGAGGGAAAAAGAAACTGTAGAGGAGGCGGAACCTTCTTTTCCTTTGTGTAGCCAGAAAAGATCAGATCTGGCCTCTGTCCCTTTTACTCACGACAGAGACCCTTTTGAAATACTGAAATACAATTACTAGAAGCCAGTCAGAATTTTGCATTTAATCTCTACAATTAGCTGCAAACTGTAGCGATAGATAAGTCCAGAAAAGGAATCTGAAGTCAGTGTTTTAAAAGAATTGTAGGTATCAGCAGTGTTTTTTTCATTTACACCACAGAAGCGTATAACTTCACATCTCTAACATTGTCAGTTAGAATTATACACATTTCCTATTCCTCTTTCTCTTTTGATTGTTCCCAATTGTTCTCATCTCAGGTACCCTTAACATGTGATACTATTTCAGGCATCTCTAACAAAGGTCATACTATAACAAATTATATCTCAGATCAAGTGCTTAGTTAACTACCTCTTTATTTAACTTTTCATAAAAGGTAAAGGCCACGGCTCTTGGTGAGACAGATTTAATTTCATTTAAATTAACTTATGTAGTGTTCATTTGACACAGAATTTCACTTGGTTCCACAATAATTATTTTTGTTTCTAGTTGACTGATAATATCAGTGTTTGTTTTACCCATTGATCTGTTAGCTATCAAAACTAGTCTGAGTCATCGCAACTCTGGATTCACTTGAAATACCCTCAGGGTAAAGTATTTCTATCATATTTTGTACAGATTTAATTCTTTTAACTAAAGTCGTT
>PVJH01045029.1:0-12621 GCA_004026705.1 Nesogale talazaci | reverse complement strand
CCCCCCCCTCCCGCCCAGGAGGCGCGCCGCGGGGCCTCCCGGGGCGGGGAGCCCACGCCGCCAGCGGGCTCCCCGGGGGGCGCTTAGCGCTCCCGCCAGCTGCTGCGAGAGCGGTTAGCCGTCTGGCCACGCGTTTGGCCCTGGCCCTCCCCCCGTCCCCGCCGTGACCTGGGGTCCCGGCTGGGAGGCAGCCCGCAGGGGGACAGGTTGGGCTTCGGATTGGACCCTTCTGGAAAGGGGCAAGAGGGGGTGTGTGTGCAGAACTACTGGCCGCTGAGCCCAGAGAATTGGGGTGTGTGTGTGTGTGTGTGTGTGTGTGCTGTCTGATGTGTGCTGCGAACTTCTCCCGGGGCTATGAAACTTCCCTTTGACCAACATTATCGGTCTCCATAAAATAAAAAAGAAAATCTGGGATTTGCACCCGTCGCACGCGCACACACGGGGCAGTGATGGAATGTGAATTCGCTCTCACTAATTGCCACTCCCGGGACACAAAGTGGACACACACACACACACAAACACACACACCCTTAGTCCTCACCCAGCCCCCAGCCGGCGACAAAGGGGGCGCCCTCTGAGTCGCCGGCTTCCTTTTCATCCAGCTACCGGCAAGGCAGGGAGGGCGGGCAGCCCTGTGAGTGATGATTCTGGGCATAGGGCTGTCGCCCATCGAGTTCCATCCCCTCCTCTCCTTTGAGCTTTCTCATCACGCACCCCCCCCCTCACTGCACCCCTCAAAGGCCAGGAAATCACAATGTGTTAGAAAGGCCATCGGATCCCAGCCAGGGGGTGGGGGTGGAGGTGGAGGTCCAGCGAGCGGCCACGGGAAGGATGGGGCCGGGCAGGGTGCCGAAGGTAATAAAATGCCGTTTGGTTTTCGCTTTCAGTCGGGGCTGTCAGAGGGCAAGGGAAAGACGAGTCAAAGGTGGAAGACGACCTCAAGGGCAAGGAGGAGAGCTTCTCGCTTGAGAGCGACCTGGACTACAGCTCCGATGACAATCTGCCAGGCCAGGCGGCGCACAAGGAGGAAGACGCCGGCCACGCACTGGACGAGCCCCAGGCGAGCGGCGCCGCCGCCGCGGGCAGCACCACATCCACCGGCAAGAACCGGCGGCGGCGGACTGCCTTCACCAGCGAGCAGCTGCTGGAACTGGAGAAGGAGTTCCACTGCAAGAAGTACCTGTCGCTGACCGAGCGCTCGCAGATCGCCCACGCGCTCAAGCTCAGCGAGGTGCAGGTGAAAATCTGGTTCCAGAACCGTCGAGCCAAGTGGAAACGGGTGAAGGCGGGCAATGCCAATTCCAAGACCGGGGAGCCCTCCCGAAACCCCAAGATCGTTGTCCCCATCCCGGTCCACGTTAGCAGGTTCGCCATCCGCAGTCAGCACCAGCAGCTGGAACAGGCCCGACCCTGAGAGGTCTGGTCCGCTCCGAAGCGGGATCAAGCAACCGCTGCCTCCTTGCCATGGTCCGGTCGAGTGAAACTCCAAGTCACGCCCCTAACTTCGGACATCGCAAGTAAATGGAGAACCTGTCTCCAACCAGGCTTCACAGACTGCTGGAGAAGGGGGATCAGCCACCGCAGAAAGACAAACTAAATATTTATTATGCTCTCCTACTTTGTACATAGATATCTATATAGACTGCAGTATTTTGAAAGGCACAGTCTCCGCTTAACCTGCCAGAAGAAAACACTCCTACTGCTGTCACCTGCTGTCCATAGCTGCCACGGGTCCCCATTTTTGCCCAAGGTAACCGGGGAGCCTCAAGAACAAACGCTGGGGGTTGACCTGCTTTTTGTTTCTGTTTTTGGCTTTTTGAGTTCACTGTGAAGCAGGCCCTGTGGGCCATCCCACCGTCGGTTCTGTTCAGTCTGGCTTCCTTTCCACTGGGGCCCGCGCCTACCTGAGCTGTATCTGCAGCGGCTGAGCACGTCTGGGTCCCAGTTTAATTTATTTCAATGTAGCTTATGTTCTTTTTAAGTTATGACATTGAAACAATCTCAGTCTTGTGAATAATAAAAAGGAGGAGAAAGAGATAAAAAACCCACAAGAGGGGGCCCCTCCCTGGGCCTCATCCATGTGTCCAGAGTCAGATGGTTTGGGACAAGACCTGGACAATTTGTCCTCTGTCCAAGTCATCTCAGGTGAGGCTTTAAATTGGAGGGGGGCACCAGCTGCCACAGGGTTATGTGGGGAGGGGGGATCTGATTTCACTTTAGAGAGCTAACCTGGGCCCCTGCCCAGCCAAAGCAGGTCCCAGGGGGGCTGGGCAACTGGTCAGGGGTAATGGGAGGGAAAGTTGCTGTGCCCCAACTCCGAAGCCTGAACATGACTAGAGCGGGGGTTTGGGTGTTTCCTGGTCGTCTTCCCAGTGGAAAAGAAGCTGTGCCCCCAGCACAGGGCCCATAAATCAAGCGCCAGGTGCAGCCCCCAGCCAGCAGACTTGGCTCCAGGCAAAAGCAAGCCATGGGGAGCTCCCTTGAGGCCCCAAACAGGGTCTGAAGGTGCAGGACCCACCCCCCACTCATCCGAGGGCACCTGTGCCTGCAGCTCCCGGGATACAGGAGCGGAGGGACACAGCGGTGTTGGAGGCGCATGGAATTTGGCCAAGAGGGCCTGGGGGGAGCCCACAGGATCCCCACACAGCCAGTTTCCCTCTTTGATGTGTGTCCCTGACCGGCTGCGCTCCCAGGCTCAGCAGACAGACCTGAGAGAGGCCGGTGGGGCCCAGTGGATGGAGAAATACCACCACCGCTGGAGGGGCGATGGGAAGAGCCCTGGGCTTCCACCACCCGGGGCTTCTGAAAGGAGACAGCCAGGCTTGGATGCCTGTGTGGCTCAGCCCCACAGGGGAAAGGTGACACCGAGGGTCAGAGCTGATAGTGACTTCACTATGGGTTACAGCCAGCCACCTCCCTGCAGCTGAGGGGCCGGGACCTGGGCTTCAGAGGCCTGCCAAGACCCCAGGGCCACTGGTACCGACAGAGACTCTTGCTGCAGCGCCTCCGGAACTCTATCCATTCGGGGAAATGTACAATCCGCCCAATGGCCAGTCCCAAGGGCCTTTGCCGGCTTTCAGGAACTTGTGCGCCTGTAGACTGGGGTGTGCCCTGGCCTGCGGACCTGACTTAAGGTGCACAGGGCTGGGGCATCGCCCCTCTCCCTACAGTCAGTGTGTGCCCCAGGTCTGGTGGGCGCCATCTGCTTGTACAGGTCCTTACTGATCATACACTGGCTTCTGTGACCCTGGAGGACTTCTGGGAGACTCCCTTACACACACCTGGACCAGTCCGGATCCAGACCAGACCTGTGCACCCCAGAAGAACTGTGGCTGGTGATAGGGGTCACTTGAACTGGCGTGGGGGTTCCAGTGGAACACTCCCCCAAATTAAGAACAGGCATTATTCCCCCACTCCCGGGGGGGCCTTGGGTTCTTTCCCACCCTAACAGGTGTCCCTTCCAGCCACCATTTCCATAAGGCCTTAGAGCAGGTGTGGGAGTCTGCGCAGTGGCTCGAGCAGCTTGTACTGTAGAAGCCCCCTGGGACAGTGAGGCCCCTGTCAGTCTAGGAAAGCCACGCTCCCATCAAGTCTGAACAGCCTTCCTTCCCGGAACCTCATCCCTCAGGGGTAAACTCTCCTTAGCCCTGGATCCTTGCCTTTTGGGGAAGCTGAGGAAGAGGTGCAGAGGACTTCCAGGGCCCATCCTGTGGGGGAGGGTCATCCAGCCCCAGGGTGCGCGCCTGGGGCGCCCTGCAGACCTCGGGGAGGCCAAGGCCCCAGAGACAGGCCAGGGGGGAAGATGAACAAGCAGGGTCTGATGGCCGTTGTCATCATGACCGTCATCAGACTTTCATTTGGCTGCCTAATGAGTCACATCGCAGGCAGAGAGAAAAATTGTCAATCGCCTGGGCCCTAATGAATTTTTTTGCAAATTGTAATCAAGCCAGGCCGTCTCAGCTGGCTGATTAATGAGACCCACGAGGCTCGGCCAGCACCTCGCCTTTTTATTCCATCTCGTTCTCCCAGCACTAAATTAACAGCAACTTGTCTGAGCTTCAAATTAACTCCCAATGATTAATTCTGATGGGGGGGCCTGAAGAATAGCTTCTTCTAATAGGCTCTGGCCTGAGATGCTGTTGGAAATTAATACACTTCCCCTTTGGCTGCCGGCTTTAATCCAAGGTTGGGTTTTGACATCACTATATTTGTTGTTACAATAAATTCCACTTACATCTGCAGATCAAATAATTACTACGCGGGAGAACTCGACAGACCTGCACCCCCAGAAGGCGCGGGGGCAACTTGAGGCTGCCCCCATGGACCAGGGTAGGAATCTGAGGGAAGTAGGGGGTCACACCAAACAGCCTCTGAAACTGGGGACCCTCTTACTCTCATTCCCATGTGAGTTCAGCCCACCCCCTCCCCCAGGCCCTTTGAAGCCCACTCCCCAAGCTCCTGGAGCACCACCCTCTCCCTCTTCTGCAGAGGCTGGGCAGGGCCTCAAAGCACGACCTCCAGAAAACACACACACACACACACCTTCCAGAGCCCCATGTGCCTAGAATCTTCGAGAAATAGTTCATAATTCTGCTCCTAGCTTTCCACAGAAAACATCTCCCACTTTCCAGCACCCCTGCCAAGAGCCTTTTCAACTACATGGGGAGAGGTGAGGACATGAGGATGCTCCCGAGCACAGGTACGCCAGGAAGAGCCAGCCACAGCCGCCCCGGCCTTTCCTCTGCGGTTTGTAGCAGGCACCACTGGCAATGCAAGAGGCCCTAGCTCTGGGGTCAGCACCCTGCTCCTTCCCAGTGCCAATTGTTTAGGGTAATTGGCTTAATCATCTTAGCAGCATCAGGCCAGTCTAGCTAGAGGCCTTTGGCGGCCCCCTCCAGCCCCAGGCCTGTGCTGAACCTGAACCACTGCCTGCTGCTCCCCCAGAAAGGGAGCCTCCCCATGGGAGCCAGAAGAGAAGCTGCACTGACAAGGCTCACGAAGCCCAGCAGGCAGCATAGGGACGCAGTCAATGCTTGGTTCCGGATTTGAGGCTCTCCTGGCACCCGAGCCCATTGACCCATCACTACCCAGTCATGCAAACTGGCCCTAGCTATTGCCCTAGCTAGGCCCTTTCCTGCTGGTCTCTGGTGCCCAGTCGCAGCCTCTGAGAAGCTGAAAAGGAAGACTGTGTGTATGTGTTCTGTCTCCAGAGCCCCGACCTCCACCGGACATTTGCTTTCAAGTCCACTGGACACTCTTGCCGCGGGTACTGGAGTCGGGTGTCCACAGTGCTGGGTGCCCCGCGACTGGGTCTGGGGGAGCCGCGGCTCAGGGTCTAGGGGAACAGCGCAGGCACACAGCGACCGGCATTAATCTTCATCTCGGGTCCTTATGGTACAAGGAGAGAAATATGATCCCACAAGTCACACCGTCAAGGTAATAAAGTGCCTGACCCTCCGCGCGGAAGCAACACCATATGTACAAAGACAACACCGATTACAAACGACATCATCACCTTTCCCAAGTGGGAGGCGCAGGCCGACTTCCGCCCGCCCGCCAGGGCTTGCCAGGGCTTTGTGGAGCGGTCAAGCGGCGCGCACCCCTCCAAGGGCCGGCTGCTGCCCGAGCACTCGGTCGTGAGTCTCCAGCCAGCGCCGCTTCCGGCCGGCCTGCACCCAAGAGAAGGGAGGGGCCGTGAGCTGTGGGGCCACCAGAACAGAGGCGCGGAAGCAGCAAGGAGGCTCGCAGGGCCGGGGAGTTACCGGGTGTCCGTGTGGGTCTAGCCTGGCGTGAGTGCGCAAGGATGGGAGTGCTTACTCTCTGTGGCATTAACTCCCAGCTCCCACCCCACCCCCACCCCGCCCAGGGCGGCTGGGGTTTCAACACCGCAGTCGGCCCCCCACCCTGGACCGCGGGAAGCCCCTCCCAGGTCGGCAGCCCCCATTCCCGACTTCACCCCAGCTCCACCTGGCCTCAGTGGACATTCCCTAGTGTGCCCTCCGACCTCTCTCCTCCCCCTCCCTCCTGTGGAGAGACTCCGCGCTGGGTCTCACTCCATGCTCACTCCCTGGTCACTCAAGCCCACCATAACCCCTTGTCCCTTGTGCCCCGCACCTGCCAGCCACACTGGGCCTTGGCAGGGAAAGACCACCACATGGCGGCGTGGAGCCTGCCCCACCCTCTCTGCCCGCCCTATGGAGTCCCTGGGCTCCAGGCCCGACCCCACGCCTGCCCTCACCGGCTGTCTGAAGGACAGCTCCAGGCCGCTCTCAAACCCAGGACTGGCATCTGCGTCCCAGGATGGCACGGCAGCTGGAAGGTGGCCATGGCCTGGAAGGACTTGGCTTTGAAGCTCAGTCCCCAGGGCAGCTGCCCCCAAAGGGGTCACCCCTTTATTTGCCACCATGGGAGGCCTCATGGCCTTTGTCATTCAGGCCTGTGTCTGGTGTGACCACACTCCTCCACAAAGGTCTCAGTGGCCTCTGAATGACAAGCACAGTGGGGAGATTCCTCAGGCCACACCCCACCCCTCCACCCACCTTCCACAGGTCACCTGGCTCAGCTGGGCCCCAGGGGATGCCATCTTGGATGGGGGCCACCTCCTGACCCCAGCTCTGCATAACAAGGGCTTCAAGGGTGGGATTGGCTCCACTCACCCCTGATGTACCAGCCCCTGTCACACGTTCGCAGAGGTGGAGCAAGCTGGCACCCAGAGTCTGCCTGATGGTTCTTCAGGGGCATGAGTCAGGGGAGGGGGGCTCCCTCCCTCCCCTCTCTGCATAATCTCAGATGGTCATATGGTCGCTGGGACCCCGTGATGGTGCCCCTATCACCCAGCCTGACTGCTCCCTTGCTAGCCTGGAGGTCAGGAGCAGGCTTGAACCATGGGCCCAAGTGTCCTTGTGTAGCTGTGAGGGGCAGTGAGGCTAGATGGGGAGGGCTGGGTGGAGAGAGCACTCGGGGGGCAATGAACACACACACACACACACACACACACACACACACACGCTGCTGGGCTCAGGGGATGGTTCTGTCCTCCTTGGTGGAGAGTCCAGGCCAGCAGTCCCAGTGGTTACACATTGGTTGCACCTCAAGGTGACCAGTTCAAAACCACCAGCCTTTTTTTGGAAGAAAGAGGAAGCTTTCCACCACCTCTGTAGTGACAGTCTAGAATACCCACTGGGGGCAGGCCCCCCTCGTCCAGCAGGGTCGCTATGAATCAGTATCTGCTAGCTCGATGGGCAGGGAGTTTCAGGGTCTGTGTTGTTATTTGACATGGCGCCGCAGGGGACAGGAGGAGCCAGGCGAATTTCTCTGGGCTCACAGCGATCCTTGTGGTTCTGAGGAGAACTGCTTCCTTGGGGTCTTAGCTGTGATGCTTACAGAAGCCCATGGTCTTGGTCTTTCTCCCTGGGAGCCACAGGGCGATTCAAACTGCCAGCCTTTCATGCTGCGAGCGGCTTAGCGCCTGTGCCTCCTTCCCCTCATACCTTTGCTTCCTTGCCTGGTGGCTGAGCAAGGGCCGCTGGGGCAGCAGCCGAGCCTCCTTGGTTTCTGGAGACGTTGGTGCATGCAGGAGAGAGGTCCTGGAAGGTTCTTTTGACCTGGACCATGAACCTACAGGCTGACAACTCCAGCACGCCCAGAAGAAAGGCCTGACCTGCTGCTTCTGTCAGAGGGCAGCCCACCTCAATGCCAGGGCACAGTCCTTCTCCACTGCCAGACACCAGGTGTCCGTGGGTCAGACTCCATGGGGCAGCAACTGGTGCTCGCCTCTTTTTGTGTCGCCGTGGAGCTGTGGCCAGCCCACTGAGGGCCCTGAGACACCACACTGGTCTCAGACATCTGGACCCCCATCCTAGGGCCATTCTCCCATTCTCCCTTCGGTGTCCCCAGCAGGATCAAACAGGCTAACCAGAGCAAGCAGGGGTCCTGTTGACAGACAGCCCACTGTTCCCCTTCCTCAGAGCCCTGGTGGTATGGCAGTGAAGCACTGGGTGGATTGCTGCAGGGTCAGTGGTTTAAACCCACCAGCAGCAACTCGGGAGAAAGATGGCGGGGCATTCCCTCCTGTGGAGAGTGACTCCCAGAAACCCACGGGGCAGGTCCGCCTCGTCCTCTAGGAGGAGGTATGTGAATGGACATCAGCTCAATGGCGGTGAGTTTGGTTTGGGGTTCTCAGTCCTCCTGATCGAGGGCTCCTGCTCCAGGTGCCCCCAGGGCCACCTCCAGCGTCTTCGGCTGGAGCACACTTTGGGGGGGGGGGAGCACACCCTCGGCGATGCCCGCGATTTCAGGGGTGGGCCGTTGAATCCTGTCCACTGGTCAGAGCTGATGACTGTAGGTATACCGGTGGCAGGCCCCGTGACCTCTGTGTTCCAGGAGACACGCAGGCTGGTGGCCATGGTACCCAGCAGGCTTCCAGGGCATGGCTCCCTGCCTGTCCCTTCCCTCTCCCCGCCCCCCACCATCTCCATTCAAGATCTTCTCCTGGAAAGGATGTGGCCCTCTGGCTGTGGCTACCAGCGTGCTGTAGCTCCTTGGCCCTGGGGCAGAGGTGGAGAACCTGACTCGGTCTTATTCCCAGCCTCTGTCATGACACCTGATGCGCGAGCAGGGCTCTCTGCAGGTGACACCCTTGGCCGTGAAGTGAGGTCTCGTTTCAGCCAGACCCTCACCCCACTCCCCACCTGCGCAGACACTCGGCCCTCTGCACGGAACTGCTCTGCTCCTGGGGAGGTGCCCGTGGGGTTGGTCAGGCAGGAGTGTGGAGCTGATGAGAATGCAGGGGGCTTGGGCACTGGGAGACCACCACCTCTTGTCCCTGAGCTGGGAGAAAGCAACCTGCCAGGCGGACCCCTGGGTGTTCCAGGTGCTCAGAGCCGTGGGCTGCCGGACTCCCAGATGGATCCCAGAGGGCTGCTTGCTGCCCAAGCGGTCACTTAGCATGTGTGTCTGTGGGACAGCACGGGGACTTGCAGTCACTGATTACACCAAAAACATGTGTCGAGAGTTTCCACATGGAGCTTCCTTTTTTCCCATGGCCCTGGCTGGAAGCCCCTCCCCATGTGGGTCATTTTCTTCTGTCAGCATTCTGGAAGCTCCAGAATGAGACGGTCAATCCTTACAGCCTCATCTTTTAAAAAATTGGTTTTACTGAGCCATAACATATATCATACACTTCCATAGTTCAGTCATTAAATACAGAGTTTTGTATCATCGCCACAATCCATTTCGGAACACTTTCTTCCACCCCATGTTCATGATTAGTTCCCTGTTGCCCTTCATCTTCCCTTCCATGTCCCCAATAAACCATTAATCCAAGTCCTGGCCCTATAGCGTTACAGATCTCTGGAAAACATGCAAAAACTGCCCAGTAAATTTGCATTTTAGGAAAGAAGACCTGACAATATTACAATAAACCAGAGGGGAAACCAAAAAAGCAATCCTCAATGGAGAACAGCGCAGGAGATGTTAAAAACTAGCATGCATTTTTTCACGGGGGTGAAAAGGAAGCTCAAACGACCAGGGATGACCTTTTAAATCCTCATGACATCACACAGCCTCATCTTTGTCCCGCGGAGCAGCTGGGGGGCCCCAAACCACCGACCTGGCGGCATGCACCCTCCAGATCCCTGGGAGAGTTCAGGGTCATCTCAGTCCAGGTTCCACAGAACCTCCTTGGGAATGTGACAACTAGATTCTGAAAGTTCACCCGGAGGCACCAGCAGGTGCCTGCAGCTGCGAGTTGCACAGAGAAGCGGAGAGAGATGAGCTTAGTAAGACAAGCAGCGCAGGCTCTCTGCCGAATGGCGGCATGTATCCATCCGTCAACCCAGCCAGGGCAGCAACTCTCTCAGGCAGGTTTGCGCCATCCATGCGGAATTCTTCCTAATTGTCTCTGTTGCGACCTGCGCCGCCGCCGCCGCCGCCGCCGCCACTGCCGCCGCAGGTCGGTCATTAGCCTCACCCTCGTTTTATAGAGGAGAGGCACCAGGGCCCAGAGAGGTTAAGTACCTGCCCAAGGTCACCCAGCGAGCAATCAGCAAAACCAGGACCTAAAGCCCCAGGGGCTGGCTGCGGGACAGGGGCAGGCTGGGAAGATTAGGGGATGTAACCGCTCGGTGCTTATGACCCGGAAGCAGGTCGTGGGATCGGCGGGAACGGGATCGGCAGTCGAGGGAGGGAGACGGTTCCGATAGGTGGTGTTTGGACAACTGGCTAATTGGGGAGAAGACAGACCAGCTCCCACCTCCTACCTAACGCAGATCAATTACCGAGAGATTAAAGGGCCCAACATATATGATGAGCGCTTCCAAAGGCAGGGAAGAGAACGCTCTGAGTAATTAGCTGCTGAGTGGGGAGGACTCGGAGAGCTGTCGACATAAAAAGTGAGGCCTCTGTGCATGGGAGAGCTCATAAAACAATTGAACATGGAAGGACCAATTGGGGGGAAACGCTTCACATCAATATGACAGGCAGGCTCCTATGTTTCTACCTAAAGGGCGAGAATTAAGGCAAAGAAAATTGGGGAGACTCATTGAGTCCACCGATATTTATGGGCCACTTATGGCCAACCCGGTCCTCTTCTGGCCCGGGAGGGAGGGGCAGTATGGAACATGTGAGACCCGCCCTGCTCGAGCCACACAGTGGCGAGTTGAGGATTGCCAGGCGGTAGACACCTTAGTGATGGGAAGAAGAATAAGGAGGTGGAGATGTGCCTAGTGGTGCTGACTTGGCTCTGAAGCGTAGCCGCTCCAGCTAGTTGCATAATTTCGTGCTGACTTGAAGATGTAAGCGTGAAGGGGTGGAGTCTAGGCTGTCAATCAGGTCACAGCCTGATGACGCCTCCGTCTGGGCGTGGCCTTCTCATAAGGAAGGTCCTGGGAGCTTCCTCTCCCTCCCTCGCTGCTTTGGCCACACCGAGACCTGCGAGAGCCCTGGAGATGCTTCCACCACCACTGGACCCACGAGACTGTGCATCCACCGACCTGTGATCTTCCCGCATTTGCATCATTGCATGTGCTGGGTGAGCCTCAAGAGGGATTTGTGGACTAGTATTAGACTTATGGATGATTATCAGACTTAGGGCCTTGATCTGGACTGGGCTGGGATGTTTTCCTGATATATAACTACTTCTTGATATAAACCCCTTTCTTGCGCTTACATGGGTGCCAACTGGATTTGTGTCTCTAGTCGATCCAGCCTACTACACCACTCCATCTACCACGGAAAGAATCACTGGCTGGTCCCGCACCATTCTAAAAATTGCTCTTGGCTTGGGGTCCATTGCTGCAGCTGCAATGGCCATCCATCTTGTCATTGATCTTGCTCTTTTGTGCCGTTCCGCCACTTGGCCATGCAAGATGTCCTTCTCCAGGGACTGGTCTCTCCTGAGAACACGTCCAAAGTTCAAAGGTTCACCCTCCTCGCTTGACTGTCCTCCTTCTAAGACAGATCTGTTTGTGTGATTTGTGGTCCGTGGCATTTCCAAGACTCTCCACCACATCCATCATCCAAACTCATCCATTCATTTTCTGTCTTATTCATTTTCCAGGTTTCACAAGGCAGATGCAGTGAATGAAAACGTGGCAGGTTGGGTCAGGAGTATGGGTTGGTCCTCAAAGGGACAGCTTTCTTCTGGAACACTTGAAAGGAGTCCCTGGCAATATTCCAACTGATTTCCATAAGCATTGATGATGGATCCATGTAAAACGAAATCTTTGACAACTTCTACCCTGCCCGCACCCCCCCGTCTACCACGATGCCGTCTGTCGGTGCAGTTGTGGGATTTGATTTTCTTTGCGTTGAGGTGCAGTCCACAGGGAAGGCCGTGGGCTGAGCTGGACATCACTTGGGGCTCCAGCCCTCTGAGCTCTCGGAAGTCAGACTGTGCTGTGTGGATCTCAGGGTGTGGAGGAGCCTTCCACGGGTCCCCAGGGGGCTTCCTTCCTCACGGGGCCCAGCTTCCTGGAAGATTGATTCAGGCCACAGACGGAATCAGTACGGTGCAAGGATGTAACGCACACCTCTCCTGATTTTAAACCACATGGTATTAATCTCGCTCTTGAAATGACTACCAGATATACTTGAGGTTAAACTGAGTGTTTTTCAGCACTTTTTTTTTAAATCCTTTTACTGGGGGCTTACCACACTCCATGCATGCATCCATCCATCCATCCGTCCATGTCAAGCACATTTGTACATTTGTTGCCATCATCATTCTTAGAACATCTGCTTTCTACTTGAGCCCTTGGTATCAGCTCTTTCCCCCCCCCCTGAAGTCTTGATAATTTATGATTATTATTTTTCATGTATTACACTGGCAATGTTTCTCTTCACCCACTTTTCTGTTGTCCGTCCCCCAGGGAAGGGATTATAGGTAGATCCTTGTGATCGGTTCCCCCTTTCTATTCCCACCTTCCCTCCGTCCTCCCAGTATCACCACTCTCACCACTGGTCCTGAAGGGATCAACTATCCTGGATTCCCTGCGTTTCCATTTCCTATCTGCTCCAGATTACATCCTTTGGTCTAGCCAGATTTATAAGGTTTAATTGGGCTCATGATAGTGAGGAAGGAAGCATTTAAGAACCAGAGGAAAGTTCAACACATTTTTTTTT
>PVJH01045028.1:0-12620 GCA_004026705.1 Nesogale talazaci | reverse complement strand
AGGACTCAGTGGCTGCCACAGGAGGCTCTGCCAGGAGGACAGGTGCCAGGCTGGGTCGGAAAGGGTGGTGTTTTGTTCGCTTGTACTGAGGGTAGCCGGACGTCGGAGACAGTTCGATGGCACCCCAGAGCTGCAGCAAATAAATTGGAATCAACTCCAAAAAAGAACAGGAAGTCCCACACACTGCCAGTGGACCCGCCGTGTCCCCGCCTTGGTCGACGCTCAACCACAGGGCTTCTTAGGAGAGAGGACGGTGCCGTTTCGTGCCAGAGACTCGGACAGTTGCGGCAGTCACGGATCTGTGTCCATTTCAGCACTGGCAGTGGAGGGGTGGAGATAGCCAATGAGGCCTCTGTGTGGGCGTGGCTCTCTCCTGAGACTTCTGGGAAGTCGCGTGGTATTTCCCATTGGAAGTGAGACACTGTAGATTCAGTTCTTTGGAGACACACTGCTGACAAGACAAGATGAAGAGTGCGGATCGATCCTGATTCCTGGAGACTGGAGGAGTCAGAGGAGAAGCCACATGGGCTTGCCCTGAGGGGACCAGACCTCTGGGGCCGGAGAAGCCACGTGGAGACCCCTGCCAGCGCTGAGATGCTTTTACCTCCAATGGCTACTGCTGATGGACCCTGAGTTCCGGAAACGAGAAGCCATGGGGAGACCCCGGCCAGCATGGGGATGCTTCTACTGCCGCTGGACACACAAGACTCGGCACCCACTGGCCTGTGCTTGTCCTGATGTCATTGCACGTGCTTCGTGAATTGGAAGGGAACTTTATAAATTGCTATTGGACATATGGGCTTATATCGGGCTTATGACCTTGGACTGGACAGCATTGGGATTCTTTCTCAATGTTCCATTCCTCTTGTCTATAAACCTCTCCCTCTGTGCATATGTGTTTATGAATTTGCTTCTCTACTCTCCCCGGACTCACACAGACGTGCTATCCAAAGGACCCAGTCCAGAGAGAGGGGCATGATGGTTCAGGAGTGCAGGAGCGATCACCAACAAGGAGGAAGATCTTCCATGAGATGGATGGGCACGGTGGCTTCAGTACGAGGCAGCGAAGAGGAGGAAGGGAGGAACAGGGCCAGGCAGTGCTTCCCTCGAACAGACACGGAACCTCTGTGCGTCAGAGGCCACGCGGGGAGCCTCATGTTACCAACGGGCCACCCCGCGACAACAGGAGAGGCTGGCGTTGTCGAGGGCTCCATCCTGCTGGAATCCACCCCCCGAGCTCTCGGAAGCGGCGGTGAAGCGATTAGAGGGTGCTGACATTGGCTCAATCTGCCGTCCAAGACCTTTTCAGAGTGTGGAGAAGCAGGAAGTTACCTTGCGGACTAAGGTGAGCCATGGTATTTTCCACAGCCTCACATGCCTGTCAAAGTTGGACATCGAATAAGAAAGACCAGAGAAGGATCGATGCGCTTGGATGGTGCTGCTGGAGAAGAATGTTGAAAGTACCATGGATTCCAGGGGCACAAACGCATCTGTCTTGGAAGAAGTACGGCCAGAGGGTTCCTTAGAGACAAGAAGGGGAAAACTGTTAGGTGCAAGCTTCCAGCCAGGAAGACGTGGTCCCTAGGTGGGTGGTACACCTGGATGGGTCCATCTAGACCAGGTGAATTTGATTGAGCCAATGGGGTCCACCAGGATTGTTGACCACGCCTCCTAATGGTGACGGGGGTGGGGGGGCGTGGGGTGGGGATGGAGGGAGGGTCGGAAGGGGCATAAAGAGCTAGAAGTTTGCTCTGGCACAAGCTCTCTCCCTCGCTGTGAAACAGCTCAGGAGGCCAGACTGCAGCCTGGGTCGAGGTCCCGCCCATTTGTGCTGCTTCTAACCTTGATAAAACTCACTTGGATCAGGTATCAGGCACCAAATCCTATCAATGTGAATGAGAGGAAGTGCAGATTGGGGACCCGGAGCCCATCTCTGGGCAACTAGACCACCCCTTACAGGAGGGCGGCAGGGAAGAGGAGTCAGTTGAGGTGCAGTGTAGCAACGATGGAACATACAACTTTCCTCTACTTCTTTCATGCTTCCTCCTCCCACTATCATGATCCCAATTCTACCTCACAAATCCAGCGAGATCAGAGGATGCACAGATAGGAACTGGAAACAGAGAGAATCCAGGACAGATGGTCCCTTCAGGACCAATAGTGAGAGGGGTGATACCAGGAGGGTGGGAGGAGGTGGGGGAGAAAGGGGAAACAGACGGCAAGGATCTACATATAAACTCCTTTCTGCGAGATGGGCAACGGAAAAGCGAGTGAAGGGAGATGTCAAAATAAGAATAACAGTTTACAAATTATCAAGGGTTCATGAGGGAGGGGGAAGCGGGAAGGGAGGGGAAAAACGAGGAGCTGATGTCAAGGGCTCAAGGAGAAAGCAAGTGCTTTGAGAAGGATGAGGGCGGCAAACGTACAGAGGGGCTTGACACCACGGATGGGTGCGTGGGTGGTGATCGGCGTTGTCTGAGACCCCAATGAAATGATTTTTAAGAAGCCACACTCACTGGGGTCACAAGCCAGGCTTCGGCGGGAAGTCTTTCTTGAGGGGAGCCCAGGACGGAGGAGCTCTCTCCCACAAGAGCTCTCACAGCTTCATCTAACGCACTTGGGCCACGCTGTCCGGGAAGAACGTTGTGTTTGGTGAACAGGAGGGGGCATTGAAGGAGAGGAGATGGGTTGGCGGCCACTGGCAGCAACGATGGGCTGGGCCTAGGACCGACTGTGAGGATGGAGCGGACCAGGCAGTGTTTGGCTCTGTTGGGAGAGGTCACTGTGGGTCAGAACCCACTCCTTGGCATCCAGTAAGAGTCACGTGGAAAGCCACTCCCAGACAAATTCCTTCTCTGCCCCACTTGCATGCATGCTGGCTCAGCTGTCACCAGCAGGTCAGAAACCCACAGGCCGTATGGGAGGGGGACACAAGAGGCCAGTCTCCTCTCCTCCTTCCCCTTCCAGAATGCCAGCATCCACACACTTCCTGCAACATCTGCCCCGTAATTCTCTTTTCGCTGGAGGATCTCCTGAAAGACAGACTCCCGCCTCCTACTCCAGACTGCCCTCTGCCCTCTCCTACTGACGCCTCTGGTCTAGGGTGGCCCACTTGCCCTGGGGGTGGTAGGCACAGCCCCTTTCAGGAAATGCTGCCCAGAGCCGGGTGACCTCAGGGCTGAATTTACAGGAGGGAAAACCCTGACCCCATCTTCTGTCTCGGGAAGGAAAAGACCCACTAGGGAGTCCCAAAGAGAGGCCACGTGTGGGAGTGTGTGTGTGTGGGGGGAGGGTCCTCCACCCACCTCAACACACCCACACACCTAAGACAGGAACAGAGGGACCCTTGTCTCCTCTTCCGCGCCTCTCCTTCCCTTCCGAGACCCAGCGCCTCCTGCACGTCCCAAACTGCTCCCCGTGACCCCACCCCGCCCTCTGACAGGCCGGCCCCCAGCGCCCGGCCCCTCCTCCCGGGGCGGGCTAGGCCCACGCGCCGAGGTCCTTAAGCCCGAGCGGCCCGGGGCGCGCGCGCGGGCGCGGACCATGGCGGGGCCGGCGGGGGACGGGCGGGAGACCGCGGGGGACCGGCCGGGGGCCTCCCGGGCCCAGGCTCCGGACGCGCCGCCGGGCTTCCGCGTCTACAAGCGCCGCTGGGTCTTCCTGCTGGTTATCAGCCTGCTCAGCTGCTCCAATGCCACGGTGGGTGGGGGCCTGGGGACGCGCGGGAGGCCTCGGGGTGCGCACAGGTGGGGACAGGTGGGACGCTGCGCCCCTGGGCCAGGGCAGCGGGTACCGTGGACCGGGGCTCCTCCGAGAGCAGGCTCTGGGGCGCAGGTTCCGATGCAAGGTCCCTGGGCCGGGGTCGCAGCCGCCGGACCCCTGAGAGGGCACTGCTCGGGGAGGGGAGGGGTGAGACCCAGGGACCCCGCGCCCTCCTCCGTGGTCCAAACTGTCGCGGGGCGCCCTGCCCGCGGGCTCTCGGAGACCCGGAGTGACCATTCGCGGCCCGGCCAGGAGTCCGCCTGGGGTTCATTTTGCTGCAATCAAAGCGCCGGTTCTTCAAGACTTCCCCACTCCCACCCTAGCCCCTGGGCCCCCAACTTCCTTCTGGGCGCCGAGCCCCGGGGACAGCCAGCGGGGGACATCGGGGAGGACAGCTCCGTCTCCCTGCCAGTGGTCCTGGCGGCCGCTGGAGAAAGAGGCCACTCGCGTGACCTGGAGTGTCCTGGCGGTGGCCGGGCTGACCCCCGAGCGCGGTAACCGGGAGTGGGTCCCGGATCCCGCCCCAGTGCAGGGAGGTGGGTGGGGCGTGTGACGTGTGGACGGCGGAGGAAGGTGCGCTACCCGGAGCGGTCACTAGGGGGCTGTCGCGAGGAAGGAGGTGTCCAAAAAATGACACAGAAATCCCCAAGCTGCTACAATGTTTGTGCCGCGTTTAGGCAGGAATTTGTTATTTTTCGGTAAAAGTGTGTGCCGTGGCGGTTCCGAGTTGGACTGCTAACTGCGAAGGTCGCGGTTCGAAACCACCATCTGCCTGGAGGGGGAAGGATGAGGCTCTCGCTCCTGTCAAGACTGAGGGGTTCTACTCTGCCCTCCTGGGCCACTTGATGGCAGGCAGTTTTTTGGAGAAGGGTCTTGTAATTCAATGTACAACCTCCTTTGACAAGGCCACTCTGTTGTGGACACTCATGTGATCTAAGGAATATTCTGTGCAAGCAAATGTATCCCGTGCCTTCCCCTGCATGTGGACGTCGGGACATTGAATAAGGAAGACCAAAGAAAAACCGGTGACTTTGAAGTATTAGGGTGTTGACGAAGGATGCCCAAAGTACCTTGGACGGCCAAGGAAAGCCCCACTGGCTCTGTCTTGGAAGCAGTCCGGCCAGAATGCTCCTTAGAGGCAAGGTGGGCCAGACTCGTCTCACATGCTGTGCATGCGTTGTCAGGAGAGGCCCGTCCCGGAGAAGGGCATGTGCTTGGTACAGTGGAGGGACGGTCAGTGTGGGCACCAGCCGGACAGCGCCCGAACAACAGCAACAGCATCGCCTGATCCCGGGGCCCTGGTGGAATAGTGGAGACACACTGGGCTGCTCACCTCAAGGTCCATGGTTTGAGATGAGGCTGTCTATTCCCGTAGAGAGTGACCATCTCAGAATCCCATAGGGCAATTCTGCTCTGTCCTAGAGGACTTGTTGTGAGTCACCCTCGCCTCCAGGGCAGTGGGTTTGCCTTTGATCCAGTGATAAAATGCCAATAGCCCTTACTAAGGGTTCAATTGGGTGGGGTGTGGGAGGAGGTGGGAGGGGGAGGAGGCAAAGTGGAGGTGGGGGGGGCCAGGGCACACCACGAATTACTAGATGGGGCGTCAGGAACTCTAGTGACCTGCTATCAATTGGCTCCACCTTCTGGAAAATTCCACTGCTGGGATGGACTCCTTGGGACCTGGACGCTACCCTCCCTCACCAACCCTGTCCCCACCAACCCCCATCTCAGCTTGCACCCTAAGGGAAGTCGGCCCCTGCTGGGCAGGCCCACCCTCAATGTGGTTGACCCCTGCAAGGGGGTCTTCTCTGGGCTTCTGGCTTGGGGGGTTCTCACAGCTTCCCCCCAACCCCCAAGGGTTACAGGCTCTTCTGTAGGGTACTTCTCGGGGAATGCTGGGAGCAAGTAGGGGCTTCACAGACTCCTCTCCCCCCTACTCATGGTGAGGCCCAAGTTGAGAATGAGGTTCATTGATGTCCCACCCCCATGCTACTCCTTGAAGTTATCTCCCCATTCCCCCTGGACAAAGCTCCACCCCCCTCCACAAACACACAAACACAGTTTATCTCTTTCAGGTGGCACAGAGTTGAAAGAACTAGAAACTTCTGGGAAGCCAGAGCCCAGTGGAGGGGGGCGGGTGGGCTGATAGGTGGACCAATGGGGTTTACTTCTGAGTGTGATGGTCTGGTCCAGGGCAGGGACAGTGATTGGGGCAGGGGGTGGAGGCCTGGTGGCAGTGGAGGGCCAGGGGATGCAACAGGGGCAGTCCAGGAAGAGAGAGGACCATGCTGTCCGTGGACTGTGGGGGCCAGCTTCTGGTCCTCTCCTGTGGGCTGTGTCTGTTTCTGAAACGGGGCAGGGAAGGACTTAGCCCTGTCCCCTCTGACATTCTGGGTGTCTTTATGGTGGTCCTACCACCTCTACCACATCCTGCCTGGATCCATCTCCCCTCTCTGTGTATGCTTAGTCACATAACCACCCCGCTTCCTCTTTTGGTCTCTAATTCTGCCCACCTGCCTGTTCTGTCCAGGCTGGCTCCCATCTGTCCATCAGCAGTAACACCCCCACTCCCCACCAGTAAAGCCTCCCAAGCCCTTGACAAGCGTCCACAAGCAACAGGCAGTCCCCATGCAGTCTCCTGCTCTTGCTTGGACTGTGGTGGGAACCCCCCCCACCACAACCGACTTTACTGTTGAAACTGCTGGTCTTCCTGCTACTGTCACTCCCCCCACCCCTGGGACTGCGTCATCGCTGATGCACCTGGACCTCGTGGGCAGCTGGCATAGCCGAGTCATGAGAAGCAGCAGGACGCACAGTGCCCAGAGGAGACAAGTCCCTGCTGGACAGTCAGGGAAGGCAGGCCCAGGGCCAGGGACCGTGCAGGGTGGGTACGGGACAGAGTCCGAGACATTGCTTGGCAGGAAGAAGCCCACTTCTCGGGAGCATCTCAGGCAGGTTCTCGGGCCCGGTCCCTGCTTGGCTGGGATTGGAGAGGCAGCCCTGGTGGGGACAGGTGTGCCACTGCAGGGCTGTGACTCTGGAAACTTCTGCCGGAATTGCCCTGGCCACCATGACTTCCTCATGTAGCTTGTCCTTAGAACGAAGTACTTCACAATGTAGAGCGACATATTGTTTGGGTGATGAACCACTGGGCTCCCAGCCTGCCTATGTGATGTTTACATGACGGTGCGTAGCAGCAACAGGAATAATGTTATGGTTGGGGTCACCACCACAGGAGGGGCGGCATGACAGGGTTGTGGTTGGGGTCACCACCATAGGAGGGGCGGCATGACAGGGTCATGTAGGAGGAGGGTTGAGAGCCGCTGCTTTTGCAGACCCTGGTACTGTCCACCATTCGATGCCTCCATGCTTCTACAGTCTTTCTTCTTCTGTGTCCAGCTCCTCTGGTGCGCGTGGGAGGTGATGGTCACTTCCCTGGCCAGGCCAGGCACAGTTCCGTCCTCAAAGGGACCTTGCTCCTCCACACTCTGAAGCGGTCTGGGCAGCGGAGGAACCAGACGGTTCCTTCCATTTGCTCCCGTGGATCTGAGCCAGATGGAATCTCCTGGGGGCTGGGGGAGCCCTCAGTGTGCCTTAAGGGGCAACCCTAGGAGCTGGTGAAGGATGAATGCCGTCAGATCAGGACTCCATCCCTACTTCACCTGACCCTCTCTGCCCAGTCCTGCCAGGAGAGGGGGCTCTTTAAGGGACCCCCGCCCCCTCTGCTGGTTGGCTGTGATCTGCAGGCCTGCATGAGGGTCCCCTCACCCTGTCTGCCATGAGCAAAGGAGGAAGGACAGGCCACTCTGTCCTCGCCGTGGGTCCTGGGAGCGTGGGGACTGTGGACAGACCAGTTCACCCTGCGAGGAAGTACCAATCTGCCTGGGCACAGCTCTGGGCACCCAGCCCTGGTCCAGGTGTCCCTCCAGGTCCAGCAGAGGTTGTGACTGCACCCCCTGGTCCTTGTCTCTGCATGGCCTCCTCCCTCCCTCTGAGCTTCTCTGGTGCGGCTAGGGCAGAAATGCTTCCAGAGGGCGCCTTTCATGCAGGCAGCCTGGCCCTGGGTCCTGAAGCCCAGGTTGCGGGAGCTCACCAGGTCAGAGCCACACGGCTTTGCAGCCTGCCTGTGCCCCACAGAGCACCGCCCCAGCTGACCTCTGTCCTGTCTGTGCCTACAGCTGTGGCTGAGCTTTGCACCCGTCTCCGACACGGTCGCCAGGCGCTTCTCCCTGTCCATCGGGCAGATCAACTGGCTCTCACTGGTCTACCTGGTGGCCTCTGTCCCCTTTGGAGTGGTGGCCATCTGGTTCCTAGACTCTGTTGGACTCCGTGGCGCGGTGAGTCTCCAGCCCCACCCTGGCATGGTCACCAAGCCCCCCGAGGGGGCTCTGCGTGGCCCAGGACCCTGGACCCTCCAGCCCCCTCCCCCTGGTAGACAGCTCCCTGGCAGGGCCACAGGGCAGCTGGGAGGGTGGGAGTCAAGATGCTGGGAAGGAAGGCTGGGCAGGCTCAGAGGGGGAACCCCGACCCTCAAAGTAGCAGATGGCGGGGTGCCTCAGGAGTTTGTGAGGGAGGAAAGGGTTCAGAGGGCTGGTTCCCGGAGGAGCGTGGCTGAGGGAGGGTCTTAAGACAGGGGATGCTGGGGTATGCCTGGCCAGGGCAGGGGACAGGCCAGTGGGGCAGGTGGGGGTCCCCCAGAGCAGATGAGAAGGGAGGCCTGGCAGGGGAGCCAAGGGGAAGACCCTGTGAAGAGGCAGTCGGGAGGGGGCCGGACATGGGGGTGGTGGAGAGAAGGGGAGGTGAGGACCAGATGTCCCGTCTGGTAGGGTGCCCACCCCATACTCCCACCCTCAACTTCAGAGACGCCAAGGCCAGGGGGCACAAAAGGCCCAAGGGTGGCTCTTCATTTCTCCCAGTCACCTCCCCCAGTACCCCCTCCTCCACCATCACCCCCCATCCGCTCGTCTCCCATGGAGACCAGGAATGTCAGATCCTAGCCACTCTGTCCTGGATGTAGGAGCAGGGCCCTGTGAGTAGGGTGTCCTGGGCAGTGCTCTGTCCTCCCCACAATCCACAGAGACCCCGAGGGAGACCAGGAGGGACAGCTCCAGGCTCCAACCACTCTGTCCTGGCCATAGGACCAGGAGGAGCCTGGATCCAATGAGCAGGGTGGCCTGGGCAGTGCCCTATCCTGCCCGTCCATCCCTGCAGACCATCCTGGGCGCCTGGCTCAACTTCCTGGGGAGCGGACTGCGTGCTCTGCCCTGTGCCGGCCTCTCGGTCCCGCCCCCGTTTGTCTACCTAATGGCCGGGCAGAGCCTCTGTGCCCTGGCCCAGACCCTGGTCATCTTCTCCCCGGCCAAGCTGGCTGCCCTGTGGTTCCCTGAGCACCAACGAGCTACGGCCAACATGATAGCCACCATGTGTGAGTCTTAACTGGGGGGGGGGGGTGCCCCATTCCCTCTGCCCCCACCACTGCCGAGGCTTCCGCCACCGGGACTCGGGAGGTCCTGCTGGCAGCAGGCAGACCTGATGCTGGTCTGTCCATCCGTCTGTCCATCCAGCGAACCCCCTGGGCATCCTCCTGGCCAATGTGCTGTCACCCGCCCTAGTCAAGAATGAGGAGGACGTCCCCTTGATGGTGAGTGAGGCCAGGGCTGTGCGTGTGTGAGTGAGTGCCCACACCTCCCCATGAGAGCGTCACCTGGACATCTAGGTGAGCCTGGGCACGCACCTAGCGCCCCCTGGGCAGACACTGGGGTGGGTGACATACTGTACATGGAATGCCGTGTGTTTGTGTGAGTGCCGGGGGCCTTGCAAGGTACAGTGCTTGGGGCTTGGGGGAAATGTGTCTACAGGGGGAGCCAGAGGCAGCAGTGGGGAGCGTGCTGTGCTGGTGACCAGGTTCAGGGGAGAGGAGGAGGGGCCAGCAGCAGCCGGGACCCTGAAATGCCAGTAAGCTTGAGGAGCCAGGACAGTGAAGGTCAGGAAGGCTGGAGTCCCTTGATCAAGATGAGGGTGAGGGAAGAAGCCCAGGCAGGGACAACAACAACAACAACCCAAACCCCATGGGTGTCAGTTGTGGGGTTTTGCTCCGTGGAGAAGGCTGTACACAGGAGGCTGGTTGTTTCTGGCACAAACACAGACGGTGGGGGGGGCAGGGAATGTGGGCTGGCCTAGTGGACAAGAGGCTGCAGACCCAGGGGGAGGTGCTGCGGTTGTGGTGTAGGGAGGCAGTGGGCAGGGAGTGCTACACGACACAGCGATGGCTTGTAGGTCCAGGGTGGGAATCGGGGGCCAGGTGGGTGAGTGCAGGTGTCTTCGGCTGAGAGGGGGCCAGCAGGCAGCCGGAGCAGCACCTGAGAGGCTCGGAGGTTCCCTTTGAGGTGTGCCCGGGGTGACTGGCTCACTGTAGGACAGGAGACGGCCGGTGAGCCCTCGGTAATAGAATTGTGTGTCGTGAACATCTCCGTTCCCGAGGGATGAGAGTGGAGATGAACACAAAGCAGGTTCCCAAGAGGCAGAGGTCTTTTCCTCTCTGCTTCTCCAGCGAGAACTTGCAGGGCCTTGCCCACTCCTGGGCAGGGTTTGGTCATTGATCGTCACAGCCGTCTGACATCCACAGATCCCACTCACAGTTTTGTGGTTGCTGGGGGCACTGGATTGGGATGGGCCTGCTCACTGGAATAACTCAGGATCGGCAAGCTCAGAAGCATGGCCTCCTCTGCGCATCAGGACGGCTTCTGACCAGGATCCAAAGAGCTCCTGGAGCAGACATGCCCCTCACTGGAACAGAGAAGCCCTCCTGCAGGGGTCACTGCGTGTGGGGGTCCTCTCTGCTACGAAGGCCTCTCTGCCACCAGGCTCCCTGCTGCTAACTGACCCAGCTCACAGCCTTTGCAGCAGCCTGCTCAGCTCGCTCCTCTTTCTCTGCGTCTCCACCTGCAGCAGCTCCATCCATAACCAGCCCAGCCGGGCTCACAAGTTCTACACAGCCAGCTCAGTGCTCTCAACCGCTCTCTCCCGTCAGGCCTCACTGTAGCCAGATGGCGCTTTCATGGGCCTCTCCGCGGCTAGCCGCCCCAGTTCCCAGCCAGCGTGGCAGCTGTTTCAGCTGCTGTTTCCCTGGTGACACTGGGCCTCTGGCGTCAATGTGGCCATCCCTCAGCTTCCACCTGCCTCTGCTTCTCTGCCCACTCAGTTCTGAGTCAGCATCTCTCTCAACCAGGAGACCCAGAAAACCTCTGCGATCCGGTCATGCACGTCGATCCCAACATGCACCCCTTGTAAGATGGGGCCTCCCTTGCCAGGCCAGAGTTCCCCCAGTCGACAATTCGCATCGACTCAGAGCTGAGACAATATTTTCAGAGACCAACTCCTCACCGGAGGAGCAAAACCAGCCGTCATCTTAGGGTAGAAAGCTACGTGGGAGGAAGTTGCAGGCCCCCTTGTTCCCAGTCACCAATCTCAGGCATTGGAGCAGCGTGAAGTGCCTCAGTGGTTGAGGAATGCTCCTGCACTGTTTTGTCAAAGAACGAGGAAGAAGATGAGCCCACCAGCCCTCACGGCACCACTCTGCCACCAGGGCTTGGTCTGGGGGTTCTAGAGAAGATCAGGTGATGAGGGTGGGGATCCTCGAGAGGTGTCCCGAAAGCCACGGCTCCCAATCCAAACACTCACCTGGAGAACAAGGATGGGGGAAGTGACGGGTCGGAGTTCTGGTCCTAGGTGGGCCGCAGCAGCCAGTCAGGGAGGGCAGAGGTGATGGTGGGCGGTATTATCATGGAAACCCAGCACAGGGGTGTGAGGCCGCTGTGCAGACAGATGGGTGTGAGTGAGCCTTTGTGCCTCTGTGTGCACCCACACGCCGGTGCACAGGTGTTCACACGTGCGTCTTCTCTCACCCCCACCCTCCAGCTTGGTATTTACGTCATCCCTGCTGGCCTTGCCTGCCTGCTGGCTACCACATGCCTCTGGGAGAGCGTGCCGCCTACCCCTCCCTCGGCCGGGGCTGCCAGCTCTACGTCGGAGAAGTTCTTTGCTGGCCTGAAGCTGGTCAGTGCCGTGCGTCCTGGGCTGGGAGGACCCCAGGAAGGACAGGCGGTTGGGAAGACTCCTGCTTGTCATGATGCCAGCATGAGAGCCAGGGGGACCCTGAACCTCATGGGTGATACCTGGTCTGTGCTGTCCCTGTCCCTCCCCACCCCCCGCCCCCCTACTCCCGACCTCTAGCTGGTGCTGAACAAGGCCTACATCATCCTGGCCCTGTGCTTCGGTGCTGCCATTGGGATATTCTCCGCTTTCTGCGCCCTGTTGGAGCAGATCCTCTGTGTGCAGGGCTACTCCAACGTGAGTGTCTCTCCCCGGCCACCCAGCCCTGCTGGGCTGTGGAGTCACAGCCTTTGCAGACATCCAGGGCCCGCACTTCAAAGGAGGGCAGTGCTGAAGCCCTTTGGGTGCTGGAGGGTCACTGAGACCTGCCTAGGGTGGTGGAGGAAGTGGCGTTGGGTGGTCATGGGAGGGGAGTGGAAGTCCTGGCACCCTTGAAGATGGGGAGGAAGAGGAAGGATCCTAGTAGCAGGAGAGGGGTGCAGGGTGTGTGTGATCAAGGAGCTACTGATGGCAGGAGTAATGGCCCAGGGGGTGAGGTGGGGTTCTGGTGTCCATGGCGATGGGGTTCTGCGGGAGGCATGGTTCTGGAGGCTGGGGGTATGGGGGCCACGGACAAGAATGGCGGGAGTGGTTCTGGATAGTGGCTTTGGGTGTGGGTGGGGGGGAGGAGGTGTCGGTGGTGATGGTGGCCAGGGGGAGGGGTGGAATGCTGGTGCCCAGGAGAAGGGATGAAGGTGAGGGTATGG
>PVJH01045027.1:0-12627 GCA_004026705.1 Nesogale talazaci | reverse complement strand
TAATCACTGAGACGACACACATACATATATTTCAAGACAAACATTAGCTATCACAGGAAGTATCACCTAGAGCACTATTAAGGCAGAAGACATTTTAATTTACCAATTTTTACATACTCTGACACCCATGATTTGCTGTTAAATATCTAACAATCAGCTCTCTGAGAAATCTTTTTTTGCATACTTGTGTATATATCTAGTATAAATTTTACTGATAGAAAATAGGTATTGCATATAGCTTACAAAAGCCAAGAGAAAAGTAGAATACTCTTCACTGTAAATTCTAAATAGACAATCAACTCTCCCAGAATGCTTTAAAGGAGTTTTGCCACATTCTTGTTTTCTGTAAACATCCTAGATTGCAATGGATGAACGAGTGTAGTGTCACCCTAAATGATGGACAGTACTTCTCTTTCTGCTTACCAGTCGGATGAAAAAGAAAATAAAGTCGGAATTTCTCTGATGAGTCCATGGCAGGAATTCCAGCTTTGCTGTATTGGATGATAATTTTTGAATACCGTAAGAATGTTTCTTAATTTGTTTAAGTTAGTTACGATTTCATGGTTATCAATACTACATTTTAAGGTTTACATGCCTGAGTAAAATATTCTTCATCACTCTTTTAAAGTCTAAACAGCCAGGCAAATCAACCAAGGCAAACTCACTGCCGTTGCGTCTGTTTTGATCTATAATGACCTTACGGCACAGAATAGAACTGCCTCCATGGGATTCTGGGAGGAACTTGTCATGGGAGTAGACAGCCTCCTTTTTCTCCCACTGAGAGAGTGTGGCTTGAACTGCCGACGTTGAGGCTGCAGCTGATGCATAACGAGGCTGCCACCCGGGCTTGCTTCCCGCTTTGCCCACATAGGTGGGAATTGACGAATGTGTTGCTTTAGCTGTGCAGTTCCAAGCAGACTTTTGCTTTAGATAGCGTTACTGCTTCTGTCATCAAGCCAAGCCTTCATGACCGCGGGATAGACAGTGGAGGGATAAGCGTCAGCCATTTAACACAAATGAGACCAAGAGAGCATTGAGCCCCAATTCCCTCATCTCTTCTACTCTTAGACCACCTCTCAGCTTCCAGGTTATCTCCTCCATCCCACGGCGTCAACTCTCCAACTGCAAACAGGACTCCCATACCTGTATCTCTAGGCAAGAGCTCTTTGAAGCCTCACATTTCAACTTCCCCTGGATGTCACACAGACTCCTCAAACCTAGCTTACCTAAAAATCAACTCCATTGTTCTCTTCTCCTACCTCCTCCTCCCCACACAGATAGAGGACAGGTAGATAGCTATAGAAGTTTACAGATATAGATAAGATAGGTGGACATAGAAGCACAACCAGGATGCTCCTGAGAAGCAAAGAGAGTGAGACTTTGAATTATGGTGCCGATGAAGTGTATTCAAAGAACCACGTACTGTCAGAAGAACAAATAAACCTGTCTTGGAAGAATCCAGCCAGAATGCTCCTGAGAATGGCGGCTGGCCAGGCTTCATCTCCTGTCATTTGGACACATTATCAGGAGAGAGCAAGTGCAGACCCCAGAAAAGGCCTTCATGTTTGGGAGAGTAGAAGGGTCACTAAAAAGAGGAAGACCTTCAGACCGCGCCTGCAACAACGGGCTCTAGGAGAGACACCCATGGGGCGGCTGGGCCAGGCAGTGGTTCATTCTGCTGCACGTAGCGCAGAGTCAGCATCAGAGGAAGCCACAGGCTGGGAGTGGGGAGGGGCTGCCACATTGCTTCCAACCCAGTGAGAAGAGGGTGACATAAGGCACTTTCCTTTTAAGAAAATAAATTTAGCGTGTCTCTCTAGTATTTTTAAAACTTGAACTCGGAAGACTCATTGTATGCAAACAGCAAACAATAGTAATAACAATAATCCCTTGAAAGAGACACAAAGACCAGAGAAATGGACCTTTTTTGACTTGGGCATGGGCCCAGCTGACATCATGCCACGGGGGCCTGGGTTTTCCCCACGCCTGAGCCTGAAGGGCAGGGACCGTGAGTATCACAGAAACCTTCTTCCAGCACCCAGGGCACTGCAAGGACATCAAACAGAGCCAGAAGAGGCTGGGCCGGGAACAGAGAGCGCGGGCTCTCCGGGGGGTGGGGGGGGGTGTGAAGGCAAGAAACTGAACTAGACAGCCCAGGCTGTGAGATCAGACTTGACTTTGTCCCAGGCCCGTCCCACTGGCTTCCTAGCCAAGCACCTATGCCTCTTTCTGGACCTGTGAAAAGATAGCAGCAGACCCAGCACGCTCATGTGTTCCGCCTCCAACCAAAACGGACCCAGGACTCCCCACTGAAGCTCTTCCACTGTCCCAAGAGGAAACAGAACTTTATTTCCTGGGAAAGCAACAGACGCTGTAAAGTAGATTTTAAGGCATGTATTATGCCTTAAAATGTCTCCTTGGTGATCTTTTCATCTTCTCCCTCCATGAAGTCACCAGCCCTGCCTCCCCCTTTCACTGCAGTCTCGCTGACCCCAGAGGCTGGCGCCCTCAGTGTTCTCTGGTCAGGACGATTGACATGTGATTGTTCGGGCCCAGTTGTGAGCCGCTTTAAAACCCGAAACTTGCCCTATCCTTCATAAAAACCCACTTGGCTTACAAAACAGGCTTTGGCGTGATAGCTTGCTTCCGTCAGGTGAAGCCAAGAACTGAGGTCTGACCAACTCCGGAAACCTAACAGTATTTCCAGTTCTACTGTGCTTTTCTCCTGTTCCGTGGCCACCACCAGTCAAAGACATCTGTTAGCATCTTTTCCAAATTTCAACCTATGCTTATCTTCTTCTGGTCTTTGCACAGATTGTCCCTTCTCTAGAATGCCCACCACCCCACTCCCTTTCTCCCCATAAAATCTCTCAGTTATCCTTCAAGGTTGCCCACGAATGCCACTACAGCAGTTGATAGAGGGGTGAAAGAGTTAGCCTGCTGTTAATGGGAACACTGGAAATATAACAGAATGGAAGATTTCATTGACTAGAAATTCATCATGGGACAACTCCCGCCCCTGAAGTGGAAATTCCCTTTTAGCTCAAGAAGTAGAGATGCCCTAACTCAGGAAGGTGGTCCACAAGGCCATGGAGTGGCCAGGTACGAAGCAACGCCATTCAAATCAACAGTGAGGCAGGAGCTTTCTGCCTGGTGGCAGTCATCGGGTAAGCCAAGAGGGCCCTCAGCCACCTGGGTTCATGGCTGGAGAAGTCATCCTGCATGTCCATGTGGGGAGGCTCCCGTAAGAACTCCTCCTCTTCCTATCTGATCTGAAGTACGAGTGTTTGGCAGAATAACTGGCATCAACAGCAAAGTAAGCATCCTGGCCTTAGACTGCAACTAAGGAGAAGCACAACAGCCTTTGTAAGGATGTAGAGAAGGGGATCGTGTCTGGCAAACAGAGGGGGAAGGAGAGGAAGGCCCTGCAGAAGACGGATGGACACCAGGACTGCAACAACGGGCTCAACCATGGGAGCGATGGTGAAGATGATGCAGGGCTGGCCATTGTCTTGTCTTGCTGTGCCTAAAGTCACTATGGGTCGGAACCAATCCATGGTACCTAATAATAGCAACGACAAGTATTTTAGCTAATGGATTTGCTTCTCTAGTCTACCCTGACGAACACGCTCATGGAGGCCAGCGATTCTGCTCAACTGCGTCCAGTGCATGGGCAGGCCACCATATCACCAGTACTGTGGGTGAGAACCCTGGGACAGAGGAAGAGCCACAGACAAAGTCTCGTGCCCAGAATCAGAAACACGAGAGGCAGAGCCAGCTTCCCACCATCTAGCATGGGGGGTAAAGAGAGCACCGTCTGAAGACAGTGGCTTTGACGCCTATTCTTTACTACCTGACCTGAGTCTTCCACCCAGCCCTGACAAGGAATGCCGCTTGTCCCGTCACAGAAGCTGCAAATCCTTGTAGCTGTCTGCTCGCAGTGAATTGGAGCAGTACAGCTGCTAAACACAATCTTGTTTCTTTTCAATCTGCCAGCACGTAAACCAGTGGTATCATTAAGGAAGTTACTCTGCTTACTCATAAGTCTAAATCCAGATGTCTATGAAGCATGAGGATTTAGTATTGTTTCAAGATTATAATGTGCTATATTGAAGGTTTCCTTTAAAGATAAAGTTAATCACTTGTTACCACGAAAAATAAATGTTTGAATTGGCTTTTTTTGGCTTCACATTACTTTTACAATTCATGTATTAAGTTTTGTTGTTTAAGAAGCTATTGTTATACTTACCTGACAGGGGAGATGCCATGATCATGAAGATGGTTTTCCCAGGGCGAGGCTTATGCATTGCACTCCGGATGTGCTGACCCCTGCGATTTCCCCAAATTGTGGGAAACTCAACTGCATCATTTGTGGTAGTGGGGGACTGCGTTCGCACCCCCTCCCCCAAAAAGAAGCTCTTGTCATCATAAGCTAACCCTGTCCCTATTAGGATCCCTGGTGACAGAGTGGTCTCAGGTCGGGCTGCCAGGCAGCCACAGGCAGCAGTTTGAAGCACCAGTCACTCTGCACGAGAAAGATGAAGATTTCTCCCACACTGCTCCATGGGGCTTTCAATGATGGTGTGTCAGACAGGGTGCTCTAGAGAAACAAAGCCAGGACACTCATAATTTTATCTACATGTTCATATAGAAAGAAAGATATCTAATATAAGAAATAAACATTTACCTAATCTATAGAGCAGAACAAAAGGCTCGGTGCAACTCGTTTGCGTGAGATAGCTAGTACACTAGTAGTCCGAGTCTTGAGGGCCGCCGAGTAATCCTCTGTATTGCAATTCAGGCTATCCAGCCACAAGCAGCAAACAGCAAGACAGGCCACCAACAGTCAGCCTGATGACAGGGTCCGACAGTGCGCAGCTCAAGAGATGCATATTCTAGTAGAGTCGCGAAACAGGGCTTGAAGGAACATCAACTCACAGCGACACAGTCCAAGGATTAGGTGTCCCACGGGTAATGTAGCTTGCACATCGAGGCACAGGACAAACAAGGCAGCCGGCTGCTCTGAAGAGCCACAAGCAAGAGGAGAAAGACGAGGCTTGCTGTGGAGGTCATGTATTCGTGATGTCAATTTCATGATTGGGATGTAGGAGTGGAGGCTACCCTGTTAATATGGATATAGCCAATGAGTAGCCGATGGGGCCTCTGTGTGGGCATGGCTATCTCCTGAGAATTCTGGGAAGTTTCGTGGTTTTTCCCAATTGGAAAAGAGAGACTTGACTCTCAGTCTCTGGGAGTCAGTCTCCTAGACGATGAACTAATGAGAAGACAAGATGCGGGCAGCTGAGGAACTGGAGGAGCCGGAGGAGGAGCCACATCGCCTTCCCCTGATGAAACCAAACCTGGGAAGCCGGAGAAGCCACGTGGAGACCCCTGGCAGCACTGAGTTGCTTCTACTACAACTGGATGCTGTTGATGGACCCTGAGCCCTGGAAGCAAGGAGCCTCGGGGAGACCCCTGGCAGCACCGGAATCTTCAAATGCACATGCTTCACGAATCAGAAGGAGATTTTATAGACTGGTATCAGACATACGGGCTAATATCGGACTTATGACTTTGGACTGGACTGGGTTGGGATGCTTTCTCAATGTTCCATTCCTCTTATCTATAGACCTTTCTCTTATATTTGCATGCGTGTCTATGAATTTGTTTCTCTAGTCGACTCAGACTGACACACTTGCCAAGCCATTTATTGCTCTGCCCTTCAATTGATCTCACAAGTGTTCTTTGGCCATGTTGGAACAACAAACCTACCCATCACAGAGGACTTCTTCAACAGTGGAGTACCAGCTCTTCCTTCCTCTGAGGACTTGAAATGCCAACTTCTCGGTTAGCCTCTCAGAAAGTTAACTGTGGATACCACCCCAGGACTCATCCCTACTGCTGCCCTTGGGTGCTAGAGAGCCAATGGACTCAGTAGTGAGTTTGGTTGAGTTTTATGACCCCGTTAGGGTTAATTCATAATGTATGGGGGGAGGGGATTGCTGTCTAAATTCAGAAGCCCTTGGTGTGTATGAGGGGAAAAGTCTCAAAATGGAGCCTTCACTCCAGTTTCAGTCCTGGTAGGAGCCTGATATTCATATCAAGTTTTAGAACTGCCTTTTTAAAAAGCAATTATCCAGGTTCACCCAAACCCCCTGCCCTCCACCCAAAATATCGCTAGAAAATTTTGTAATTTCAAACAAATAAAGTAACAACTGCCATCAATTAATTATAGCACCAGTAGTTTCAAAAGGTAGGGGTGAAATCCCAGTGTTCTGTAGAAAAACGTAGATTCTTCTACAGAGTTTCCTAAGATTCTGCACAGTGAGCTCGAAGCAGTAACTAACTCTTGGAGGAGCTGTGGTATCCAAGTGGGTTATACGTTGGACGGCTTAGCAGCAAAGGTCAACTGTTCAAACCCACCAAGCACTCCGTGGTTGAAAGGTGAGGCTTCTTACTCTCATCAACACTTGCTTTGCCTTTAGTTTGTTAGGTCTGTTCTGACTCATAGTGACCCTACCCCGTGCTACACCATCCTCACAATGGTTGCTATGTTCGAGTCCATGGTTTCAGCCCCTGTGACAGCCATCAGCCCACCCAACTGAGGGGCTTCCCCTTTGGTGCTGCCCTTCTACTTCACCAAGCACGGCATTCTTTTCCACAGACTTGTCTGTGTGTGTGGGGGGGGGAGATGAAGTCTTTCCATCCTTGCTTCGAAGGAGTCTGGCAGTCCTCTTGCTGGACAAATGTCCTCTTCAGACAGCCCCTTAATATGTCCAGTCTTGTTCACCAGCACCTTCATTCTAGTGCATCTGTTCAGCTTAGATCTTCCTCATTCAGTTTCCAACTCTCATATCCATACGAGGTGCACACCTTAGCTCTCCAAGTGACATCTTACGTTTCCACACTTTGAAGAGGTATTGTGCAGATTTACCCCATGTTATATGTTGTTTCATTTCTAAACTGCTGTTTTCATGAGCATTATTTGTGGATCCAAGCAAGATGAAATTCTTGGCCACTTTTGTCTTCTCCCCATTTATCATGATGCTATCTACTGATCCAGGGATGCATATTT
Organism: Nesogale talazaci; assembly: GCA_004026705.1. NCBI lineage: Eukaryota > Metazoa > Chordata > Mammalia > Afrosoricida > Tenrecidae > Nesogale > Nesogale talazaci. The sequence continues at coordinate 5,552 of PVJH01045027.1, read as the reverse complement.
GTGCTGTCTTGACCTTCAGCTCAATCTAGACTGAAGGTTTCAATATTTAAGCTTCCAGTGCTTTAAGTCCTCCTTGCTTTCATCAGTTAGGGGTTTGCCATCTGCATGTTGCAGGTTGTTAATAAACCTTCCTTCAATCCTGATGCTGTATTCCTCTCCATGTGGTCATTTATCTCTGGTGACCTGTAGTTAAGATCCATGTGTTAGGCTGGATAGACTAGAGAAGCAAATTCATAGACATTCATATGAATACATGGGCAATGTTTATATACAAGAGGAATGGAACATTGAGAAAGCATCCCAACCCAGTTCAGTTCAAAGTCATAAGTCTGATGTTAGCCCATCTGCCCGATGCCAGTTTATAAAGTCTCCTTCTGACTCATGAAGTCCCAGGACAGTGGGTGCAGAATCCCAGCGCTGGCACGGGTCTCCACATGCCTTCTCTAGCTTCAGAAGTTTGGTTCTGTCAGTGTAAGGTCATGTGGCTTCTCCTCCAGTTCCTCAGACACTGCCATCTTGTTTGGTCACTTGAGTGACTCCCAACAACTGGTAACAATGGTCTCTCATCTCCAAGAGGGAAATACCACGAGACTTCCCAGAATTCTCAGGAGAAAGCCATGCCCACACAGAGACCTCATTGTCTACTCAATGGCTATCTCCAGATTAACAGGCTAGACTCTACCCCCACATCTCAATCATGAAATTGACATAGGTACATGACTGCCACAATCTGAGATAGAGTTATGTATTCGATCCATGTATCTCAGGTTCCAAATTCTTCTAAATTAATTGAACAGTGAGTAGATCAAGTAGAAACATGGACGGTTAAAGTGTGAAGAGGGATTTATTGGAATGGGCCCCTGTGGCTTACTTCTTGACTCCCCTATTTATCTTGGTTAAGAATTTTTGTTGGTATTTTCCTAGGCACTTTAAAAGCATTTTTTTGTATGCTGTATCAAATGCATTCCTTTCATGTGCTTGTGTTGTGTTACTTCTAACCAAGTCGGTCATAGGTTTGTTCTTTTCAGCCGACAGAGACGTGTTCAGTGCAGTAAACAGTAGTGAATCTGAAGGCCTGATATCTTGGTTACAGGTTGAGTTGCTAACTGAGTGGTCAGCAGTTCAAAACCACTAGCCACCTCCCAGGAGAAAAGCAAGGCTTTCTACTCCTGTAACTCAGAGACACTTAGGTACAGTTCTACCCGGTTCTATAAGATCATTTTGACTCAGAATTGGCTCAAGGGCAGTGAGTTTGGGGTGGTTTCATTGCTGTTGTTGATGTTGTTACCATGTGAAACCAGAAATACAAGCAATACTAAATTATAATTTAAGGAAAGCAAAGAAACTATTTTTCTCCTAATAATTGCTTTGATAAAACTCTTTGAAGGTGGGGAGACATCAACTATCTCAATATTTTCATCCTCTTTCTCTTGGGAGATGAAGGTGTTCCTTATTGAGGTGCTCAGTGAGACATGGGGTGATGCGGCACTGGTGATGGAGAGATGGCATGAATGGAAACTCTGGGAGTAAAGGGGGCCTGGGGATGCATGTGCTTTTCTCTTTGGAGAGCTGAAATCTGAAGCCTGTTTTCATCGTTACATTAAGATGGAAAAGTATTGATAAATGTAGCATTCCCAGTTGAAAGTGGCAGCTGTGAAGTCTATAGCAGTTTTATTAGAGCTTTCATTCTGAGTGTTAGCTTTTGGGAAGATGATGGCTTGAACATGGAAAACCTTAGATTCATTTTGAGTCTCTGCAAACCAGCAAGTGAGCCACTTTGCCTCAGGCAGCGTGTATATGAAAGTGGATTGCTACGGTTCTCCTGGGCAGCTCCCTAAGCACCTGCCCCAGCTTTAAGAACTTGTCTGGGTGCCTTGATGGCTTGGGGGCCCGTGACCAAGATCACACATATCATGCCGACCTTGGTCAGAGAGCCCTTGCTTGTCTATGTAGAACAGTGCGTGCTGTATCGTGATCATGGTTCCTCTTCTGTTTCCAGAGTCTGCCTGAAATGGTGATGTACTATGCTTTCTGTGACACTTTCCTTTGTATTCCGTGTTCTGTGGAAGTGACCGAGTTCTTGTAAATTCTTGGACACCATTATGACATTCTGCTGACGGTCTTCCTCATCCAGGCGATGTGGATGTGTCTTTGCCTTACCTTTGTCCTGTGTAAGACATAATTAATGTGTCTCTGTAAGCTATATCTGAATGGGGGGTGTCTCTTCTTCCAGAGATCACAGTTGTTTACTTTTCAGATGGCTAAACCTAGTGCATACAAATTCAGCTGAAAATAGCCACACATTTTAACCAGTTATAGGAAACACTCAGAATCTCAATCTAAGAGGTAAAAAGGAGGACAGTAACAGAGACAATCCTTTATTAAAGTGGATTTCACTTTATTTAAGGAAGATGCAGCTAGTATCACTTTCCAAAGAGCAAAAACAATCATTCAAATGTGAACCAGACAATTGTGCCCTGATCACATGTGTAAGCACACACGGTGCAACCCCAGATCCGCAGTTTAGCAGAAATAAAGCCAGCTTTAAGTACATTTAGCCTAGAGACAGTAGATACAAAATAAGCTATTAATCACAAGGACAAAGACTTTAATGAATCATCAAATAATACTATATTTTTCATGCAATTAACAGGTATGGTACAGAGTTTTTGGAAAACCAAGCAACTCCTTCACCCGTTGGTTTCCTATGAGTGTTCTGCGTGAGTCTACACTGATAATCACTCTGAGTGCCCTTCCCATGCCAGCATTATAAGCACCCTGTGAATCTCAGTATTGGTGGAGTTTGACTAGAAAAATGCATATCTCAAGATAATGTTTTAGATACCATCTACTCGATGCTGACCCACGACGACACTAGGCACATTAGCACAAAATCCTGCACTGTCCTGCACCGTCTCCAACCATTGTTCTTGTGCCTGAGCCCATGGGTGCGGCCACTGGTCCATCCCTCTCACAGAGGGCCGTCCTCTTCTCCACCGCCCTTCCACTTTTCCAGACACGATGTCCTCCAGGGACTGGTCTCTCCTGTCTTGCCATCCTTGCCTCTGAGGAGTCCTCTTCCTTCCTTCTTCTAATAAAGATAAGTTTGTCCTTTCAGCAGTCCATAGTACTTTGAATACTTTTCTCCAGCACCAGGATGCAAAGGCATCTGTTCTTCTACAGTCTTCCTGTTTCAGTGTCCAACATGCACATGCATGTGATTCAGTGGAGAATACCATGGTTTGAGGTGGGCTCACCTTAGTCCTCAAATTAACAAGCTTGCTCTTCAATACTCTGAAGAGGTCTTGTTCACAGATTTACTTGATACATGATCTTAAAATAATGATCACGGTGATTTTCACTCTGCAAACAAGCAGTGTTAGGAGAAGCTGCCCTGGTCTTAATTTTGGCAAAAAAATCCTGAAACTGCTTCCATACCAGTCTCAAGAACAGTGGGAAGCAACTTCATCCTTCAAGTTTTAAGGTGAGGCAAAGAACTTTGAATCACTGATGCTTTAAGCTGATAAAGATGTGCCAGTGCTTCTGTATAGAGTTGCAACCGTTAGAGGTCTACATATAAGTATGTTCGTACATAAATACAACTATTTTAAGGTGGGAATAAATTTAAGAACATATCTATATGCCAAATACTAGGGTAGCAAGTGGACCTTGGGTCCTTTCCCTGGTGCTCCCTCAATGCAAGAAGACTTTGTTCTATGAATCTGGTATTCCTCGAGGTTCACTGGCCCAACATGATCACTGAAGTAAAATGGATACTCAAGCAAATGTGGTGAAGAAAACTGATGGTGTTCATCCAACAAAGGATATATCTTCTGGGGTCTTAAAAGGTCTTAAATGCCTGAAGATAAACAATAGAACATTTACTTGAGAAGAGACCACACCCACACAGAAGAAGCACAACAGCCAGCGTGGCCACATGGTGGTGAAAGGTCTAGGCAATAGACATCAAATGGGGTTGGGGGGGTGTGGGGGGCACACATATCATTTTGTGCACACATCTCCAAGGTGCCCACTGAGAACATGTGGAAGCATGAGAAAGAGTGGTGAAGAAAGCTGATGGTGCCCAGCTATCAAAAGATACAGCATCTGGGGTCTTAAAGTCTTGAGCATAAACAAGCAGCCATCTAGCTCAGGAGCAACAAAACCCACCATAAAAGAAGCTCACTTGCCTGTGTGATCATGAGGTGCTGAAGCAACCAGGTATCAGGCATCAAAGAACAAAAATCAAAATCAGTGGACCAATTGACTCCCGATACAATTGCTGAAGACAAATGGATACAGAGGCAAACAGAGTAGAAGAAACGATGGTGCCCAGCTACCAAATGATTGAATATCTGGAGTCTCAAAGACTTGAAGATAATCGAGTCGCCATTCAGCGCAGAAACAGTAAAGTCCTCATGGAAGAAGCACACCAGCCTGTGTGATCAAGAGGGGCCGAAGGAAAAAGGTATCAAGCATCAAGGTACAAGAATCACATCATTACAAATGATGGGGAGCGAAGGGTGGGGACCTAAGGTCCACTGGTGGGCAATTGGTCACCCCTTTACAGGGGAGTCACGGGGAGAAGACAGACCAGTCAATGTGCAGACCGGGCAGTGGGCAGCTGGGCAGTGATGATGCATACAAGTTTCCTCTAGTTTCTGAAACCTTCATCCCCACCCCCCAACCATCATGGTCCCAACTCTACCAAATCCAGATGGACTGGAGAAGGTACACGAGTAGAGAGGGGAGCTGGAGATATGGGGAAATCAAGACGGATGAGCCCCTTCAGGCCAGCGGTTAGATTGGAGCTGCTGGAGGGGTGGAGAGAGTGTGGGGTAGAGAGCCGGAACCATTCAAGGATCTACAAATAAGTTCCTATCTGGAGGACGGGCATCAAAGGAGTGGGTTGAGGGAGGTGTTGGGCAGTGTACGATATGACAGAACAATAATAATGTATAAAGCATTGAGGGTTGTTGAGGAAGGGATAGCAGGGTAAGAGGGGAAAAGGATGGAAAAGCCTTTTCATCCTTCTCCCAAGGGCTCAAGGGACAAGGCGGATGATTGGAGAACGATAACAGTAGCGGACATGTGAAGGTGCTTGGCACAGTATGTTCATTTATGTGTTGTGAAAAATGATGTGCAACCCTCAATAAAATGATCTTTAATAAAAAAAAAACATTAAAGCAAAGATTTGCAATGTTGGAGCAGCTTAACGTGTATAGGACTGCTGTGGGTCAAACTGGATTCCAGGACCATATTGTGTTTTTTTAAAGATCTTTCAAGTACTCTTGCTATGGTTTTTTGTATATCCTGTTGCTTTTTAGTTGTGAAACTTATTTTTGTGTGTCTTCTCTCCAGTAGATTAGCTTAAGTATTTAAGGACTTTATAGCCCAACCAGAGAAGTCTGGCAATGGTTGAGTTATGATGAGTGGTTGCTCTGGAGACGAAAAGAAAACAGATGCTTGAAATGGTGTCTGTTGCTGCTGGCCCTCTAGACTCCCTCATGAACAGTTGATGGGAAGGCGGAGTTTGATTTGAAATTAAAAGA
>PVJH01045026.1:0-12623 GCA_004026705.1 Nesogale talazaci | reverse complement strand
CTAGGAAATTATACTATTCTTTTTTAGGAATATGTCATGCATAAAAGAGCATGATGTAAAAATCTTTCAAATGGCAGGCGAACACCCAATTCTATATATATAAAGAAAGAGGGACCACAAGTGATTAACAGGGCTAAATAAAAGTATTTGTAGGAGGCCCAGCCTTTGCTCCTGGGAGCCGGAATTGAACCTCCATCCCAGTGGGCCGCAGTCCCGCGCACAAACACTACGCCACCGGGGCTCAGCCCCATTTCTTGAGCTCTTGTACTCTTCTTTAATATCAAAGTAGAAAGCTAGTTTAAAAAGAAAACCAGATTTAAGATAAAGGAGTTATTCCTTCAATGTAAAAAAGTGAAAAAAAAACAACAGAGAAAATCTAAACATAGCAGAAAAGAAAAATAATATAAGAGCAGATATTAGTGGGACAAAAAATAAAGGGGAGTGAGAGAACATACCCCAGAGTCACGTTATTTGAAAAAACTGATATAAATAAGGCAGGTCACTAGCAAGATTAGTAAAAATTCTTAAATACTACAAATGAAATGGGCTTTTGGAAGATAGGAATACCGTACTTGCCACTGGTTCCATTAAATAATAATCAGCAGGTCAACTTCAGGTGAATTTCTTAAAAGTTAAATGACACGCAAGTAGAGTTTAGCTCAAGGACATATGGAAGATTCAGCAATAGAATATTTGTGTAATATCATTTCTGACCAGGAAAAGAAAAATTAATGTTATGGCAAAAGGCAATACATAGAGGGGGAGGGGAATGGTAAATTCCTACTTCAGGCCATACTGAACAATGAAGTTCTACATGGAAAAGTAAATAAAAGATCACCACAATAGATGTTTGTTTGTTTGTTTTGGCATCACTGCTCTCCGGTGGTGGGAGTAGGCGGCCCAGCCCCACTGCTGGAATTGAACCTCCGTCCCAGTGGGCCGCAGTCCCGCGCACAACCACTACGCCACTGGGGCTGAGCCCCACAATAGATGTATTTTTAAAAAATTACAATTCACTTTCAATTCATGACATAAATTCATAATAAACTAAGAATGGAAAGAAACACTCTGACACTGCTAAAGGTCCCTATCAAAACCAACAATGTTTAATGGTGAACTTGAGAAATGTTGCCCTAAAGTTGGAAACATGATGGAAGAGCCTGCTGCTATTACTCATATGTAACACCCTAGGATCAAATAACAACAACAATCTGAACAAGAAGGAGAGGCCTTGTGGCACAGCGGGTTACGGGTCAGGCTGCTAAGCAGTTAGGCAGGAGTTCGACCTCACCCACTGCTCCCTGGGACAATGATGAGGCTTTCTGCTTTTGTAAAAGATAGGGAGGGAAAATGAGTTTGGGGAGTAAGTAACGAAGGGTGAGGAAGCATTAAAACAGACTGTGATTGCATAAATCATCTTTAACTAAAGGCGATTTAACTGTGGGGGTTGGTAATACTCTAAAATTGATGTGGGGGCTGACCGTACAATTCTCCATGATATGATTGAATTACCAAACTACTATATAACATGTAAATTACTTTCCAGTAAAACTGGTGCAGGGTGGGGGGTAGGCATTGGGGGGGGGGTGTAGCTACAGACTAGAAAATAAACAGGGGCAGTTCGACTTCGTCCTTAGGGTCACTGTAAGTTGGAATGAACTAAATGACCGTGAGTTTGGCTTTTAACAAGGAGGTGGAAGAGAGGAAGAAAATTAGGGGGCAGGGTGGAGTGGGGTGGTGGGGCTGAGAAAACTCATTTTCAAAAGCTATAACTGACTACAAAATAATCCCAGACCATCTATACCTACTAAGAAAGTAATTTGCTAGACAGAAAGATAACATGCAGTTACTAATTCAGAAATTATTTTAGGAGAAAAATGATTATCATTTATAATAGCAGCAAAAGTTAAAAAAATTACAACTAATCATTCTTGTGTTCATAAAACACAAGTATAAAACTGCAATACTATGATGAAATGTTATTTAAAGATATAAAAAATGTCTTAAAGAAGAATGAGAATAGATCATAAAAAGGGCAAAAAGAGCCAATATTCTAAAGGACTTTTTCTCATCTAAAATTGAATACAATTCCTCTCAAATTTACAATGTCACAAAAAAGGGCACAGTGACTCGAAAAATTTTGAACGGAGAAAATTGTCAAGAATAGGCAGGATAGGCAAAGGATAAGGTAATGAGACTTCTCCTGCTTATTATAAGGTTATTATAATTATGAATGTTTAATACAAAAACAGATACTCAGAACAAAGGAATTGAGATCATCAAAGTGTCTCCTCACATACACAAAAACTTGGTGTAAGGCAGAGATGGCGTTGCAAATTATAAATCAACAGAATTTGGATAAACTTTTGAATTTCTCATGTTATAACAAGGTCATCCATATAGAAAAGGAAAAAAAGTAAATTCTTACTTCTGGACGTTCTTAACAACAAAGTGCCAGAAGAAAATCATACAGCCAATTAACAATGTAAAGTAGTTTAATCTCACTAGCAATAGGGAAATTCAACTTTGAACTACATTGAGATAGCATACCTATTTCATATTTATTAGATTGGATAACAATTAAATGCTGGCGAAAAGAACAGATACTCCCAGACACTGCAAGAGAAAGATAAATTAATACACACACTGACAAAAGAGTTGACAGACTGTAGTTATGTGGAAGATGCACAAACCCCATCTCAGCTTTTCCATTTCTAGGGATACAATATTTCCTAGATTGCCATTTTCCATTTTGATGGCTTCAATCCATCTGAAATTATAAAACTAATGTAGTGGGATCTGAAATTTAAAAAAATGAAATAAATAGGGAAAAAAACCAATCAGACGATATAATTCTATAGTAGGTTAGATAATATTCCATGAAACTGTGCTAAGTTAAATGGCATGTTGAGTTACATGTTGGCCTGCTAACCACAGGACAGACAAGATGGAAAGAAACACTGTTAACCTGCTCGAGATCACTATCAAAACTAACAAAGGGTACTGGTAAAACTCTAGAAGCAAAGGATTTAAAAGTTAAAATCCACCAGCTGTTCCACAGAGTAAAGTTGCGGCTCTCTATAAAGACAGTTAGCCCCTGAAGCCCTATATTGGGTCACTCTGAGTTGAAACGGACATATTGGCACAGATTTGGATCTTTCGCTGGTGCTAAGCTATGCATATATGGATATGTGTATACATATACTAGGTTGTTATAAAAATTAAATGATTATGGGTAGGGTTTTATAGGGACAGTCACAGCGAAATTCTCCCACACATACACAAAGATACCCATTTATAATACCAAAAAATAAGAGGAGACTAAACAAATCTAAATGTTGTGGTATATTCATGCTACAAAATAATATATACCTACTAAAATGAATACTCTAGAATTAATATTATCTGCACAGATAATTATTAAAAGAATGATACTAAGCAGGTGGGGCTGGTTGAAGAACATGTTTGTATATTCCTATTCCTGAAAAGTTCAAAAACTCACAAAATTATACTTTCTTTATGCAGAACTACACCATGTAATATTAGAAATGATAGTACATTGGGTTGAGGAGGTTGTTGAAAAGGGGGGTTTCAACTATGTATTTTTAAATTTGTGTTCCCCCCAAGCCCCTAACACCTACCTGTGGCAATGATTTGTCGCCATGAGCATGCAGTTTTAACTTCATCAGTGCAACCTTTGCAGCTGTTGCACTGTTTTTGGCACCTTTTCGTCCTTTGCTCACTGTTTCTCCTGCCTTGGAATCTAAGAGAAGCATAAACATATAATACATACGGATTCCATCAAAAATTACTTATTAATTACAGCCCCGAGTCTTCGACCAATTACAGGCAACTGAGATACAGATATCACATTCATTTTGCAGACATTGCATTTATAGGATCAATGAAAAATCACCATCCAGGATTATCTTAGCTGTCCTTACTCGTGGCACAAAACTCAACTGCTATATGTTTCTTTCCATCTTAAGCCTATTTAATCCAAAGCGACCATTAACACTTCTTTTTTTTGTTTGTTTGTTTTGGTTTGGTTTGGTTTTTTAGGGGGGGCATCACTGCCCTCTGGTGGGAGTTGGAGGCCCAGCCTTGCTCCTGGAGAGCTGCTGCTGGATTTGAACCGCCAAGCCAGTGGGCCGCAGTCCTGCACTCAACCACTACACCACCGGGGCTCAGCCCCATGAACACTTGAAGAGAACTTTAAGATGTGCTTATGGAAGATATTGATAAAAGTTTTCACCTTCATGCAGAATTTAATTCTGCTCCTTTAGCTTCATGAATAGCATTTTTATTGTGATGATCAGTCAGATGCTCCAAGTGGCCCAACAAAAGTGATTATCTGGCAGGGTACATCTATCCAATTAGTAATTCTTTTTCTAGGGGGGGTGGGGGGGGACCTTCACTGCCCTCTGGTGGTGGGAGTAGGAGGCCCAGCCTTTGCTCCGTGGAGCTGGAATTGAACCTCCATCCCAGTGGGCTGCAGTCCGGCGCACAACCACTACGCCACCAGGGCTCAGCCCCAATTAGTAATTCTTTATGCTCAGATAGGCCTGGTGAGAAAAGTGGCATAGATCAAAATCTATGATAAGTTCTCAACATCAAGGTTCTTAACAGAATTTTCAAGAACTTGCAAGTAGACACTAAAAACAGGTTCTGGAATGAACATTATAAATGGCAATAAAAAAATAACAAGATAAGTTTTCTAGATACTTGCCAATGATATTTTGAACAAGTTTCTGAGTAGCAGCCATCCGAGGCTTAGAGAGTTCCAGTTTTTCACATTCATGATCTGACTGATGACGGTGTCTATGAATAAAACAAGAGTAATAGTAGTTCATGTGTTTGCACACAATCCAATTAGCCATCCAGGGCTTAAATTGTGTATGTGATCACCTCAGGCAAAAATTCTTTTCACAATAAGGACATATGACTGGTACAAGCTCTTTTTCAGTACAGTCCTTGAATGAGCATGGGTACGATGTATACGTATCTGTCTTTAGTCTCTCATTGATTATATTTACCTATAAACACAAGAAGGGGAAAATGGCATTATCTTCCACATTCATAACAAATCAGTAAATCTACTTTGGTAGGCAGCATCCATATAAACCCTCCTTATGGAAGCAAATAACAATCTCATGCAATAGATTATATGAAAACACCTTTTTAAAAGACCATGGAAAATTCTCTTGTATTTTCATTCTATTTTTCCATAAACTTTTCCACCAAAAAACAAATTCACTACCATGAAGCCAATGCCAGTAGGGCATAGATTACAGGACAGGGTAAAACTGCTCCTAGGAGTTTCCAAGACTGTTAACTCTTGACGGGAGTAGAAAGCCCCATCTATCACTGGTCTCAAACTGCTCACCTTGCTGTTCACAGCCCCATGCACAACCACTGCACCACCAGGACTCCGTGTTCTCAAGATTATGAAACTACACAACCTGTTGTGTCTAGAGCATTCCACGGCATAGTGACCCACGCTGTGGGCCAAAGCTGACCTGTTCCATAAGGTTTCCACAGAAGCAGACTGGCATATCTTCTTCCCAAGGAGGGGTGAGGGGTCCAAACCACAGCTCTTTTGGTTAGAGACAGAGCACCTAACCACTGCACCCACAGGGCTCCTCTGACTGGTGAGCAAGTGCGTCTGCTTCTGGATTTCCTACGCTGATGCTGGTGCTGTATGCTAAGCTTCTACCACTCCCTCTATCCTCCATCAAGAACAGAGTTGGTAAGTGAGTTTCTAGCTGGCAACTCCTGTGTTAATTTGTTCAGATTTAGGGGGAGAATTTTTAAATAAAAAAAATTTTTTTAGTAGAGATTTATTCCTAAAGCTGATGAAGAAAGAGAAATGGATTATCACAGAAAGCTTTTCACAGATGGTAGTGAAAATGCACACAACAATGAAGGAAAATCAGAAGTATATAATGATGATGCTAATGCATCATACATTTGTATACATATATATTAAAGCTGTAAATGGGGCCATAGGGCATAACACTAAAATTAAAAGAACTATAAAGGTAGAAAAATTATAAATACCAAGTAGACCAATTTTTTCTTTAAAACAAACACAATACTACAAATACAATTGAAACCTCATAAAAACTCATAAATTAGCTTAACATAGGAAATTTTAATCTGAAAAGCATAGAGGAATAAAAGTACATTTTAGATAAGAGAAATAATAACACATACTTCAGAACAGCCATGTGACTCTCTGCTTCTGTGTTCAAGGCTTAAATAATTAAAAAAAAACATTTAAAAAAAATATAATCAAATAATGTACTTAAACAAAGGGGGCTAGAGTAATATTACATAGTTTAATATCCCCAAAGAATTTAAAACAGTATTGTCCGACCTTGATATTAGTGAAAATAATTTACTCTAAATTTCCTTTCCATTGAGTACTTTAAGGTAATTTTTTTTCTTTAACATACTTAAAAACAAAAAAACTTTGTGATTCATTTTATTCCTCAAAAATCATCGATAATAAAATATCAAAGAAACTCTCTAGACTTAAAAGATTCATCAGGGCAGTGATGCGCCCCACCCCCCCAAAAAAAGATTAATCAGGATACATTAACTTTTATTTATTTGAAAAATCTAAATTAGTCTTTGAAAATAATTAGTTTTTTTCTGGGATCTATTCATTCAGTAAATTAAATGCTTACTGAAATATGACAATCTAAAACATAAAAACCTAATTACAATGAAAATCCATTTTTAAAATTCCTGTTAGAGCCCAGATTTTGCTTTGTATGTAATGTGTGACAGCCCATGGAGTGTATTCACAGACTAGATACTTACTGCTCACTGGATTATTTAAAATAAAAGTGAGCAAGCATGGTGAATAAAAAAATCATTTTCTTCATATAGTGCATAGTAATCTCTATAGTCAAATAAAGGATGCAAATATTACTCCCATATAAAATTTACACATACAAACCCACTTCTATTTGTTTTAGATTAGCCACAAAAATGCCTACACAATCAGAGCCTAGGAAAAGTCTGTATTTCTTTTTTCCCATGTGGTTATAAACTGAATATTAGATGTCAGCAGTTAAGTTATAGATATTAACAACTGTTTTAAATCATTCTACCTTTCTGACATAAACCCTATTACAAACATTAAAATTAATCTAAAATGTTACATAAAAACTTACCAAAATATCCCTGAGCAACCATCACATACAAATGGCAGAAAATCTGAAACGAGGGAACATATCAAATGTCCTGTCAGTATATGATTTTGATTTTTAAGAACAAAAAATCTTAAATTACTCAGTGACTTCTTTAGAAGAATTTTAGCAGCCCCGGTGACAGTTCTACCCCGTCGTAAATGATCATTGTGAGCAAAATCAATATGACAGCAGTGAGTGGTGCGGTGATAGAAGAACGCTACTCTTTGATTAATTTTCTAACCTATTAGTTAGTGGTTAAATAGTCATACATCAAATTAGCTGAATTGGAACTACTGGGAAATCAGTGACACTGGTCGCGTTGGGCTGCAATCAGGAAGGCTGGCAGTTGGAAACCACCAGCTGCTCAGGGCTTCCATTCCTCGCCTGCAGAGCCGCAGTCTCGCTCACGCACAGGGACAGCGCTGCCCTCATTGGCATGGGCTCAGTGAGTTTTAAGTGCTATTGTTGGCAGGGGTGCTAGATGCTCCAAAGACTTCGGCTTTTCTCTTTTTCGGGGGTGGGGGAAGCTACATGTTTCATTTGGTCACATCTCATTTCCCAGGTTTTCTAGGTATTTGGGGAGGCTATGATTGCACAAGTGCTGCATTCGCAATGAAAAGCCTGCCTTTTGGTTCTGATCCCACCGCTCACTAGCCTAACAACCCGAATCAAGCTACCTGCTAGTGAATCTTTGGCACAGGCTCCAAACTCATTGCCATCAAGTGAACTCTGACTCCGAGCGACCCTCTAGGTGGAAGAGAGCGGTCCTCTGGGTTTTCAAGACCGTCAGTCTTTACAGGAGTAGAAAATCCTATCTTTCTCCCTAAGATCCATTACTCACGAGCTAGTCTCAGGTGCATTTGGATACATCTATCTATGCATGCATATATGCAAACTTACTTATATATGTATCTATGCTGTTGTTAGGTTCCATCCTGTCCCTTCTGATTATAGTGACCAGAAATACAGAAGGAAACACGCTCTGGTCCCGCACCTTGCTCACAATTGTTCTTAAGTCTGAGCATATTATGGATATATACATGTGTATATAGAAAGCCAAAATAAAAACAAAAACAATCACACCGCCATCAAGTTGTTTCCACTCATAGTGACCCCACAAGCCAGGGTAGCACTACCCTCGTGGGGTCCCTAGAACAAACACAAATGCCAATCCTTCTCAGCTTGTCGACAATTCCAGCTAGGGCACAAAGCCTGTTCGAGATGCCTAAAGAAAAGGGAGGACTACCCCAGACTACAGTGATGTTCAAACAACTTCCGAATCTCGTAATGTCCTATTTCACAAAATATACCATGGACATTAAGTGGCATATAACTAAACTTAATTTGGGGGAATATATCATGGTGATTGGCTACAGACATTTTCAGGGAAATTTAAAAAATGTACTGATTCATACTTAAAAATGTATTTGTGAAGTATTTCTTTCCTCACTTTGGAGAGCTACCCCAGCAATTAAGTAAAGCAGTGGGTATGACAAGGACATTAAAGTATGCATTCTCAGATGTGGAAACTTGATTTGAAACAGTTGGTCATCTTCTCTTTTAAAATTTTATTTAATATAATATTTTTATTGACATTATCTTACGCATTCCAATATATCCCTTCCCTTCCCATACAGGTCTGTTGTTCAGTTCCATCAGATGGGGTTATACAATCATCAGTGCTATCAACTCTCCTCTTCCCACCCCACCCCCCCTTACTTCCCTGTACCTCAGGGAACCATTGCTCATGCCACCATCTCTGAGGGGTCATCTATCTTGACTACCAGGTATCAGTGACCTTAACTATACAAATGAGCATATGCAAATCTAATGAGATTAATGAGGTACATCACATGAAGACCTTACTAGTAAGGGGAGGAACCCTTGGAGAACTAGAGGATAGTTATGTGGCTCATCAATGCCACACTGCCACCTGGATTTATCCTCCATTCTGTATGGTCCTCTGAGAGGTTCTGCCCAATTATCTTGCTGGTGGAGATTGGGTGTCCACTATATCTATTGTACAATCATCTTCATTTTCAATGTAACCAAAAATATCAAATCCCCCCCCAAAAAATATTAAATCCACTGCCATTCCAATATATAGCCACGCTATAAGAAATTTCCAATACAGGGAAAGTTCAGTGCAGTGGGTTAGCCATTAAGCTGCTAACCTCAAGGTTGGTTCAAACCCACCAGTCACTCTTTGGAAGTGAAATAAAGACTGTCTACTCTCATAAACATTCACCCTCTTGAAAACACGGTATGTTCTACTCGGTCACATAGTTACTTTGGGTTGGATTCATCCACTAGATGGTACACAACAAGCGTGGTATCAAGAGCCCATCAGTTCTACAATCGCTACACCTATCATTAACCAGCTATGATACTGCTACTAAGTCTGAGCTAAACCACGGAATCTTCAACACACTGAGTCAGACCCCACTATCCCTCGCTTCAGTCACCGATTGAAGCTGCTGTGGGAGATGCAGGCTCTGTGTTGCCAGATGTGATGGTACAGATGTGGAGTAAAACCTGGGGGAGTACAATGCCTGCCCCTGAGACTTTCAGGAACGGGCTTGTTTCAGGTGTAGGGCATTGCAAAGCTTGTGTCACGCCACCACTGACATCAGACAGGGTTGTCTGTATCACAACGTTTCTCCGTACAGTGGGGAAAAAACCAAAGCCAAAAGGGCCAGGTAAAACCACCCCTGTGAGTTTCTCAGCCCCTAACACTTTACAGGCGTTGCAAATTCCAGAGGAGAAAGATCAAGACATTAAATATGCTCCCTAAGGAGAGTCGGAATCGGACAGCTCTTGGAGGAAAGAAAACAAAACAAAGCAGTAATCCCATTTTTCTAGCAACTACGGTGACTGCCCGTAGACTCGATGACGATTAGCATCAGCGTGTCATCCCTAATGGAATAGCTTGTAGTCTATACGAAAACACACTGGGGGTAAAAAGTGGATCACAGCGGGAGATGAGCGTGGACCCCAAATCCCCCGACCTCCCAACCTACGCATCCTCCCTCGGCCGCTCAGCCCCCGGCGTGCGCTCCGCGGAGTCCTTGGGCAGGGCGCGCTGGACTGTCAAGCCGGACGCGGCGCGACACGTGCCCTGACAACGCGGGGCTCCGTTGCACGGAGATAGATCCGAACACAGAAAGCCCCGACCCCGCTCACTGCGGGCACAGGAGGGAGTCCTGCGGCCGCCACGCCTCCTCGGAGCCGGTCGGAGCCCCTCGGGCGCCGCCGACTCCGCGGAAGCAGACTGTGGCCGGGGTCTCCCGCGGCCCCGGGCCGAGGACTCGGAGATCACCTCGCTGCCGGCAGTGCTCCACTTGGCAGTGCCGCCCGATGTCCAACTCCGCCATCTCCCCAGTGACGTAAGGGGCGGGGCGCCGTCCAGGGGGCGGGGCGACGGCGCGCGCGGTGGCTGCTGGGACCTCGGCCGGCCCGGGGCGGAGGCCGCAGGTGTGCAGGTCCCCGAGGTGTGGTCCCTTTTCTGTTGTTCTGGTGGGAAAAAGGATGGAGACTGAAAACGGGGCACAGCGTGCCCTGGTGGCGTGAGTTACGTGTTAGGCTGGTAACGGCTGGGACCCATGCCTCGGGGGGAAGATGAGGCTTGCGACTGCCCTAAAAAGATGAAGTAGCGTTGTGCTCTACTCGATGTATTTTCAACAAGAGCTCATTTAAAAATGGTTTTAAAAAGCAAACATCTATTCTTTGGAAATGAGGATTTATTGTACGGAAAATAAATTAATTACATTTTCAGGCCAAAAAAAAAAAAGATGTACAGGATAGCATACGGCTGTACAGAACGTAGCCATCGTTCGGAACCTACCAGCAAAACATCGAAGATTTACAGTCTTCAGACTCATGGGTCGTCTGCCGTCATTCTGAGTCGGAATCCATTCCGTGGCACACGGAGTTGTCTTGCCCTTTACCCTAGGAAATTGTATCCTCTCCTAGCCAGCCCCCTTGCTGGAAAATAGCCTGTCACTCGGTTCTTGATGCAGTAACCACAGTCAGATCTGGGCCCAGCAGGATCTAGTATAAATAACTTAAGGAACTACTTTACATCGTTGCTTTATACCTGGTCTGAGCCTTTCCCCCAAACGCGGAATAAAAATGGGATCACAATCTAATCACCTGAAACAATGAACTTTCCGCCCGGCTGCCTGAAGAATGAACAATAACAGACTTCTTGGAGGGAGTCAGCCGGTATACTTCTTAGAAGAATGTCAAGATGCCTTACGTATTTCGGCTACGGTATTCAGAGGGGCAGGGCCCTGGAGAGGGACACCAGGCTTAGTAAAGAGTCATCGAAAAAGAGGAAGATCCCGAAGAGATGGATTGAAAGGATGACGACAACAGTGACCTTAAACATAGCGAAGCTTGTGAAGATGGCCCAGGACTGGGCGGTGCTTCCCACAGAACCGGCTGGGTGGCATCTAACAACTGGCATGAAGCTGTGCTTGGCAAACAGTGTGGCAAGAAATATGTGAAAAGGATGGGCGGGAGCCCAGTTCCTGATTCATCCTAAAACAATGTTATTTGGGTCTGTAAAGTATATTCCTCTTTCAAGAGAGTCCGATTCTCCTGTAAGGGTTTTGGGAAAAGTCAAAGTATACTTATTTTCTTTTGGTTTCATTTTGGTAGAGAAGATTGAAACATTTGCATCGTGTGAGATCCCAGCTGCATGCTGACTACCTTACAGTGCCTCTGTTTAGCGCCTCAGGCTCACTGAACTCAGGAACTGAAGAAGACTCTTTGTGATGGCGCTGGACCTTAAGGAAGTGTCACATGTTTGCTAAGTCACCTCAAACTACTGAGGGAGGAGAGGCTTTCCTAGGTGGGGTTGAAATGGATGGCATTCCATTGGCAAGACATCAGACATCAGTTAGATTGTATGCGTGACAACTGCATTCACTATAGAAAATGGATAAATAACTAACATATGTAGCATCTGGTATTCACCAAACTATTCTCTGAGGAAGAGGAAAGCGTTGGAGAGGGAAACAGGACTCATGACTTTAGAATTTACTAACGAATAAACCTATGTAAGATTTCCATATCAGAATTGTTTAGCAGAAAATAGATTTTAAAACTGGACACAATCTAAGATATCTTCAAGTTTTTTTTAAGACAACGTGACTGAAGCAACCAAAAAGTAAAACACTTCACTGCTATCAAATTGATTCTGACACAATAACCCTATAGGACTGCCTAGAACTGCCCCCTGTGGGTTTCTGAAACTAACTTTTCATGGGAGTAGAAAGCCTTGTCTTTCTCCCTTGGACCTGTCTGGTAGTTTTGAATTGCTGACCTTTCGCTTGGCAGCCCAATGTGTAGTCACTACATTACCATGTCAACAGGTTCATCAAATAAAATGATTTTCTCAGATTACTGGACGAACAC
>PVJH01045025.1:0-12620 GCA_004026705.1 Nesogale talazaci | reverse complement strand
GGGCAGTGATGCCCCCCAAAAAACAAAACAAAACAAAATGAAAATTGATGTATGGATTGTGATTAGAGCTGTAAGAGCCCCTGATAAAATGATTTATTTTTTAAAAGTTATATGCTGAAAGGTAGTTATTATTTCATAAGTTAATATTTAAATAAGAACAATAAAAGAGATACAAAACCCATGTTATAAGAAAGAATTTTAGAACATTAATGAAAAAGTATTAATATCTGACCAACAAATAGACAAAACTGCTCTTTAAGATATTTCTATATTGCTTCTTGGTTGGTATTCTCATTTGCGGTCTTCTTCAGGTTTCCCAAAGCATCATCATCTGTGTGATTTATCTTTAGCCATCTTTTCTCTGTAGGAGTAGGACCCCATGCCTTTAGACGCTAAGGTAGGGCAATGAGACCATAGTCTTTGTGTTTCTATATCGGAAACGTTCTCTTCTCTGAATGTATTATGTTCATGTTTGCAAACCCCTTTCTGATGAACTTGCAACAATTTTTCCGACAACACTTTGGAACACTTTCAGGAACTGTAGAATTCACTCCTATCTTGTGGGAATTTGGGGTGCCACACAAAGCTGAAATGAATGGCAGCAGGTCACCCTCTCATGGGCACTTTTTCTCTTTATGTTGTATGATTGTTCACTGAAGTAACAAATGACAAAGAATAAAAACGTATTTTATCAAAGTATGGTGAGTTTTGTTAAATGAATTAAGTAAATGCCCAGGCATGGTTCTGTCAATGAAGATGACTAGGGGCCCTTAGAATTCGCTGTTGGGCAGGTAAACGTCAATAAAAAGTAAGGAATGTAAACTTGTGGTTTCCACATTGAACAGGCTGTCTCGTGGGGCACCTTACCGAGACAGAACCCTGATCACCAGCGCCATGTGAACCAATGGCTCACTAAACCAACAACTACCAAAATTAGGTGTGGGTTCTGCTGAACTGGTATAAACCAGCTGAGCCCGTCACCGGACCAGTCCCCGGAAGATGACATCGTGCTTGGGAAAGTAGAGGACAGTCACAACGAGGAAGCCGCTCCCAGAGGTAAACTGACATCGTGGCTGCAAAAAGGGTGGCACACAGCACACCCGTGGGGAGGACGGCAGAGGGAGGCATGATGCTCCCCGAGGTGCTCCCTGTGGTGCTCCCCACTGTATCTCTTTGGGTCACTGAGGGTCAAAGCCTAACAGCAAGCCAGGTGCGGGCAGGAGAGACGTGGGCAAGCAGGCGGAAAAACCGGCTTTCCCTGAACGGGGGGAAGTTAGCGCTTTACAGTGCAGCCCTGCAAATACCGCGATTGGTGTTTTATTGGATAACCGTGATAGCTGCTTATCTTTCTTGCTTTTCCGTTGTGGGTTGGGCGAAAATCGACAGAGCAAATTCCTCGTGCATCCGGCAGCTTATACGTCGTATTTTGCATTGTCACATGAGTTGTCATTCTCTGTGTGAAGACACTTGTCCTCCTACCTTCATGGGCAGGCGCCTCGTTTCCCTCCGGGTCTTTCCAGCTCCTTCCAGCTGTCCGAGCTTTGTTGGGGCAAACGCTGCCCCTCTGGGCCCGGTGGGTGACGGTTCTAAAGAGTGTGTTGTTATTGCTCCCCGTTCAGGCCTGGGTGTTCTGTGGCCTGTATGTGTGTGTGTGTGTGTGTGTGTGTGTGTGTGAGAGAGAGAGAGAGAGAGTCTCAGGCTCGAAGGGTGTCTAAGGCCAGTCTCGAGGTTCCACCAATCACTCTCAGAAGGGCAACTCTCGACCTGGATTTCAAGAAAACATTTCCTGAGTTACTAGAAGGGGTGTTATTGTTCTGAATTTAACATAAGGCAGCAGTGATGGACTCAATAAGTACTATAGTGACCTACTTACAATGTCAAAAAGAAAGAAAAGAAAATGAAAGCCAAATGGCTGTTTGTCTGAAATTCAGATTTAATTGGGCATCCTGTATTGATGGTGGGGTAGAAAAAGGGAACCGATGATAAGAATCTGCATATAACCTCCTCCCTGGGGTACGGACAACAGGGAAGTGGGCGAGGGGAGACATCAGGTCAGTGTAACATATGACAAAATAATAATAATTTATAAATTATCAAGGGTTCTTGAAGGAGTGGGGAGGGAGAGGAAAAATGAGGAGCTGATACCAAGAGCTTAAGAGCTTAAGTAGAAAGCAAATGTTTTGAGAATGATGATAGCAACAAATGTACTAATGTGCTTGGCATACAGTGGATGTTTCTATGGATTGTGGTAAGAGTTGTATGAACTCCCAATAAAATGATTAAAAAAATAAATAAAACTAAAAAGGGGGGGGGGGAAGCAACATGGACAACTCATAAATTCACCAGTAGATGGCGCCACCAATCTAGTTTAGAACAAGATTGCCCACTGTACTGAGTGTGGAGTTCTATTGTTTCAGGGTTTCTGCGGTTTAGAGTGGTCTTGGATTGGCCTGATAGGGTTGGTCTAGTTTGGGGGCAAGGGAATTTTCTTATTTCACATGTTTTTTGATCCTTTCCTCTAGGACTCAAGCAGAATGAAAGCCATGGTTTATTTTATTAGATTTTCTCAAGCATGTAAATAGTAGGTCAACACCTACCATTTCGGTGTAAGATACCGCTGACATTTTGTGAAGGAGTCCCATATCTGTTTGATTATGCCTGCTGAGCATCAGGGCGGAAATCTCTGAGAAATATACCTTCTCTTCTTTCAAGCAGTCTGAGGGGCGAGGAGAGTCTGGCTTTGAAGCACGGGCTTGCATTTATACCTTCTTGGGGGAGGAGTGCCTTATGCATTGAGCTGCTAACCACAACGTCAGAGGTTCAATCCCCTCTTCTTCCATGCAGAAGCCAGAAGAAGATATCTACTCCTTTAAGGATTCCAAGCTTTGGAAGCCCAAAAGGTCCGTTCTCTGCTGACAGGGCTGCTCTGAGGTGGAACAGACTTGATGGCTGTGAGTTGGGGGCTCATCTCTCAGGAGTCCCAGGGAAACCCTTTCATCAATGGGACTCCTTCGCCAAAGCTCACCAACTCTTTGAAAAGTCCAGAATGCCTCGGAAGCATAGCTGAGGTTTCCATGAGAAATACAAGAATCATGGCCCCAAAATAATGACCACGAAGTCCTGTTTCCTTGGACTTCAGGATTTCTATCTACACATAAATGTCTAGAAAAGAATGATGGCAGCATATGTACAAATATACTCAATGCAATCGATGTGTGGATTGTTATAAGCGTTGGAAGAGTCCCTGGTCAACTGATCTGTTAAATATTAAGAGACAATGTTGGCTGCAACCATCTGAGGAAGCTCTTCACGCTTTGTGAATAAAACCTCTCCTGATGCCCTGACGCCTTCCCGCTAAGTTTGGTTACCACTCACTTATCATCTGATTTTTTACCCTTTGCCTTGGTTGCGGTGCCTCACAGGATGGTGATTTTTTTCTGCCCACTTCCTCCTCCAAGAGTTACAGTCTCAAACCCACGGGGACAGTTCCACCCTGTCCTTGGGGTCGCGAGAAGTCAGAAACCACTTGGTGGCAGTGCACTCGAGCGGGTTTGTCTGGGGCCTGCGCACTTCCCCTCGCAGGACTGTGTCACTGATGTGCTGCCATTGGGTTGTGCGGCCTCTCAGCCACCCTGGAACACAGGACAGAAGCGCCCCTTGGCTTTCCCAGAGTTGACATCTTTCCGAGAGGAAACCGCCTCATCGCTCTCCCACTTTCACAGAAACAGCACCCAGAGAGTGCTGGATGGCACAATACAATTAAATTTTTTAAAAAAGGAAATCCTGTAACTGTCATGCCAAAGGCTGAAGTAAGATTTTTTTCCCATAATAAAGTTCTCAGTATTGTCAAAGATGACTCAAAAATGTAAAAGTGGTTTGAAAACATATTAAAAAGCACAATATTGTACATGAGGGAACAAAAGGAAGTTTCTGGGGGGGGGGAAATGGAATGAAAAGTTCCATAAGATCTTGGAAAAACCAAACCCAGAATTCACTACAGTTCTGCCTGCAAGCTTACAGGAGTAGAAAGTCTCACTCATCTCCCTCGACTGGGATCTGGTGATGGTTTTCAACTGCTGACCAGGTGCACATAGCCCCTGACACATATCCCCTCCACCACCAGAAGCGTGCTTGTGTTTAATATATGTCATACTCTTCCTGAGCATGGTAAGGCAGCTTGATGGCACAAGGGCTCCATACTCAACTGCTAACCAGAAGGTTGGCTGTTCCAACCCAGGTCTCATCTGCTCCATCACATCAAGCCTATTCTGTCACCTGGGGTCACCATGAGTCAACAACCAACTTAGTGGCATATAACAGCAACAAAAGCAACATGATGGCCTTTTATGACCTTTCACCCCTTGCATAGGAAGCCAACGCAAATTTTCTTTCTTTCTTTTTTTTTTGGCCAATGAGTATTTTCAAAGAGCTGATCAAGGTGTCGTCTGACTCCCTGGGAACAATGTTCACTGGCTCTGCTGTTCCCTGTGGAGAGAAGACTTCCCTGAAAGGCAGGGTGTGAACTCTGGTACCCAGCTTTGGAGAAAAAGCGCGTTTTTCTCCCCTGGGGTGAAAACGGCAGTCACCGTGATCCGATCACACTTCAGGCGGCGCCATGAACAGACAGTGTCTGAGAGCAGGAGGTGAAGGGGGGCCGCACGTGCTTCCAGTGTGTGTGATCGTACAGAATTGCTCATCTGGATAATTCCAGTGACAAGGTGGCATTTGTTTTAAGGCTCACATTTTTGAACTAACAGTCGATACTGATCGGACTAGCTAGAAAAATGACTGAAGTCTGTCTTATTAGGAATGCCTAAATACAGCTTGGGGGTTAAAAACAGGATCGTTTGAGGGTTTTGTGTTTAACTTTTCCAGTTCTTAGAAACATGATGGGGTCTTAAAAAAAAGAAAAGAAACATGATGGGAATTTTAGTTGGGCATGAAGTTCCCTTTAGGGATCTCTTCGCAACAGGCCTCTGTTTCTCCTTTTCAATGTAGTTAAATAGATCGATTTACATTTGCATCACTGTCATGGGTTCTTTCTCTAAAGAGCTCTCACTGAAACTTAGACTAATCCATTTAATGAAAAACAATTATTGCTTTAGAAGGGGGAGCAGGATTTGACATCTGTGCATTCTAGCTCTTCAAGTATGGGGTGCTGACTAAGGGGAAGAGCCTCCACAACATGGGCTAAGGCAGTGGTTGCAACACGGGCCTCGGGCATAACAACTCTGAGGATAACGCAGGCCTGGGCGGCGTTGAGGTCTGCTGTGGTCGGAGCCAACTTGATGGCACCACACTACGACATCGGTGCTTTCAGAGATCGAGAACCACTTCCAAGGGCTGAGTCCCGGTGGCATAGTGGTTGTGCGCGGGACTGCAGCCCACTGGGTTGGAGGTTCAAATCCAGCAGCAAGGTTGGGCTTCCTACTCCCACCACCAGAGGGCGGTGATGCCCCACAAACAAACAAACAAACAAAACAAAACAAACAAAAAAAGAACGACTTCCTTTCTCTGCTTCACCCCACCCCAGACCCTGTTTATTTTCAAAACCTGTTTTACTGAAGTATAATTGGCACATCATGCAATTTCATATTAAGAAGGGGTTTCCATTCATCTCCACAATCAACTTTGGGACATTCCCTTCCTTCTTGTACCTATTGCTGTTGCCTTTGTGTGTCCCTCACACACACACACACACACACACACACACACACACACACACTGCCTCTTCTGTGCTCCTAGGTAATTATTCATCCTGTTACTGTCTTTATCAAACAATCTTCCTGACTTTCCTGTCAATCTCCCTTACTTCCTTCTACCAAGAAACATACAAAACATTGACAAAAAAATGAAAAAGGATCCAGCAACAATAACCAAATAAAACAGAGAAAACCTAAATCCCCTCCCTCCCCCAAAAAAGTAGAGAATATTAAAAAACTGAGAATGACTTCAAAATGGGTCAAAAGGGAGATCTAATGAAAACGTGTCACAGTCCAGTCTAACTACAGCTACTGAAATCCACTTTACAATCCACTTTGTCTGATAGTGAGGCTCTATTCACATTCTTAACTATGGTCAGTGGGAATTCACCAGAGACGCCATCCATAGAGCGGCCATGCAAATGGATTTGGGACTTCCACTATCATTCACAACATTCTATAACCTGGGTGTTCAGAATTTAATCTCTGGGACCATTTCCTCTCCTGGGTTTGGATGTTACTATTTACAATCCTTGAATCACACAGAGTTCTGTGCTTCCCCTGTGTGGACTTAGCTGACTCCACAGTTAGATGACTGTATGCTTTGAAGCAAGTCTTTAAGGTGCCAGACACTATTTTTTTTCCCCTGAAAGCCAGCCATCATCTGATTTGCCACCGCACTTGACTGTAACTCCCATATGTCAGAAACCACCTCATGAGAGCAAAAAAGGTATTTGGGTATGAATAAGTCACGGGTTTTCTGAAATTCTATCCTTGAACTCATTAACATGAATAGCACTGACTCACTAAACACTAATGACAGGAGGCCTGACAAGCTGCAGGAGGACATCGAGACCATCATTCATGGAGAAAGCAAAAGGTCGTTAAAAAGACAGAAAAGAGAGAAAAGGCCAAAGTGGGTGATGTCAGAAGAGACTCTGAAACTTGCTATTAACCATAGAGTAACTAAAGCAAATGGAAGAAAGCCAAAGAGCTGAATAGAAAATCTTAACAGGCAGCTCAAGAAGTCCAACCCAAATATGATAATGAAATGCGCAAGGCCCAGAATTAATAACACAAAAAGGAAAAACACACTCAAAACTCAAGAGAGAGCTCAAACTTTGAATTTTAATCTTGAGAGCGTCTATGAGCAAAATACTGAATGATACAGCAAGCATCATGAGAAGATGGAAAGAATACACAGATCGCTGGACCAGAAAGAACTAGTCAATATCTACCATTTCAGGAGGTAACATATGAGTGAGAATCAGTGGTGCTGAAGGGAGACGTTCAAGTTACCCTGAATGCATGAGCCAAAAATAAGGCTCCAAAAGGTAATGGCATTCCAATTGCAATGTTTCTGTAAGCCGATAAAATGGTTCTATGGCAGGGAATGTGGAAAACAGCTATGGGATCAACTGATTGGAAGGGCTCAATATTTGTGCCCATTCCAAAGAAACCGGAGCCAACAGAATGCTCACACTATAGAAAGATATCCATGATGCCACACTCGGGGTCAATGTTTCTAGCGATTGTCCGACAGTGGCTGCAGCAGCACATTGGCAGGAAGTCGTCAGAAGTTCAGGCCGGACTCCGAAGAGGACGTGGAACGGCAATGCTGATGCCAGATGGATATTGTCTGAAACATGTTTGTGTTTTTTTAAATAAATAATTTTATTGGGGGCTCTTACAGCTCTTAAAACATTCAATGCATCATCTGTATCAAGCGCATCTGCACACATGTTGTCATAGTCATTTCCAAACATTTTCCACTTGAGCCCTTGGTATGAGTTCCTCTTTCCCCCTCCCTTTTTTTTTAATGAATCATGTTATTGGGTACTCATACACCTCCCCTCATACTCCATACATACATCAATTGTATGGAGGCCACATATGCACACTTGTTGCCATCATCACTCTCAAAACATCCTCCCTCCACTTAGGCCCTGAGTACCAACTCCCCATATATCCCTTCCTCCCGTCCCTGCCCCATGAACCCTTAATAATTTACAAATTGTTATTGCCTTTTCATATCCAATGTCCCATGTGTCCCTTCACTCACTTCCCTGCTGTCCGTGCCCCAGAGAGGGGGTTATATGTAGATCCCTGAAATTGGTTTCCCCTTTCGACTCCACCATCCCTCCACCCACATGTTTGTGTTTCAATGACTATGCAAAGGCATTCAACTTTTTTTTGGGGGGGGCAGGGCATCACTGCTCTCCGGTGGTGGGATAGGAGGTCCAGCCCCACTGCTGGAATTGAACCTCCGTCCCAGTGGGTCGCACTCCCGCGCACAACCACTACGCCACCGGGGCTCAGCTATCCTGATTATTTGACATTCAGCTTTTGTGAGCCCTCAAGATCAATGGCTCCCTGGAGAGCAATGGAGGTTCCAGAGCACTCAGTTGTGCTCCTGTGGAACTTGTCCATGGGGCGAGGCGCGATGGTGTGAGCAGAACAAGGGCATGCCGCCTGCTTTCAAACCAGGAGGGGCATTCGGCAGGGTGATAGCCTGTCACCAGAGTAGTTCGGTATGGATGCCAAGCCACTCCCCAGAGAAGCGGAATGACGTGAAGACAAGGGGGACCCCAGGATGGGAGGGAGGCTGACAAACCGCCAGGGGGTCTGCAGATGACAGGGCCGTGCTTGCTGAAAGGGAGGAGGTCTTGAAGTCCTTGCTGGGGAACATCAAGGACTGTCGCCTTCTGAATGGATTACAACTCAAGGTAAGAAAGACTCAAAGCCAGCTGAGCCCCGGTGGTGTAGTGTTTGTGTGAGAAACTGAGGCCCACAGGGTTGACGGTTCAAATCCAGCAGCAGCTCTCCAGGAGCAAAGCTGGGCTTCCTACGCCCACCAGGGCAGTGATGCAAAGGGAAAAAGACCCAAAGCCTCACACCTGGACCACTAGGGAACATCTGGATCGGTGGGGAAAAGGTTGACGTTGTCAGGGATTTTGCTGGCTTGAACCCCAGTCAGTGCTCATGGGAGCAGAAGTCAAGAAAGCAGAAGAGGCGGGCGTGGTGCACGGTGCCCCTCCGTCGGGTGCCTCCCCAGCCTGGGCAATCTCCCCACCTGGTACTCGGTAATGAGTAGTGTCCGTTTCCTGTGGAAATGTGAAATGATGGAGGTGAGGTTTAGAGCGCTTGCGCAGGGGATGCAAGATGGCGGTCAAGGCGCAACGAAAGACCAGAAAATCAAAAGAGTATGCGGCTGCGAGCTGGAAAGGTCTGGAAGCAGAGCCCCGTCTTCTCTTGGTTGTGGATACTGAGCTACGGCTGTGTCTGAGGAGCTCCCCAGCGGAAGGCAGCAGGTGCTCAAAGTGCTGACCCCTCCATCCCCTTCCAATCCCAGGCACTGGGATTGCAGCCTTGAGAACTTGTGAAGGGGTGGGGGTGGGGTCTGACAGCATTGATGACCATATAACCCTACTTGAGGAGAGTGAGCAACAAACTTTTTGTGAATGGATATAGTGGATGGTCTAAGATTTGGCCTTAAACAAAAATAAGGGTTCCTGGGGAGGGGGAGTAAGAAGGAGGGGGTAATGGGACCTGATATCAAAGAGTGCAAGAAGGAAGAAAATGTTTGGAAACTGATTGTAGTTGTAAGTATACAATGCTGCTTGGTGTGTTTGAATGATGCAGTGTTATGATTATCTGTAAGAACTCTCAATAAAATGATTTAAAATAAATAGATCAATAAAGAAATGTATTTTAAAAAACAAGGCATATTGCATTAGGCAAATCTGCTGCACAAGACCTCTTTAGAGTATTGAAAAGCAAGGATGTTACTTTGAGGACTAAGGTGCCCCTGACCCAAGCCATGGTATTTTCCATCGCTTCATGTGCATGTGAGGACTGTAGAAGAACAGATACATTTGAATTGTGGTGCTGGAGAAGTCTATTGAAAGTACCCTGGACTGCCAGAAGGACAAACAGATCTGTCTGGGAAGAAGCAAGGCCAGAATGCTCCTTAGAGACAAGGATAGTAAGATTTCATCTTACATCCTTTGGGACATATTGTCAGGAGATACCTGCTGTGGGATGAAGACAGGACTTTTCTACAATTATTATACTACAAAATATTAAGCAAACTGTTTACCGGCATTTGGTGTGGAAGTTAAGTTAGCTGTTCTCCCTGTGGTTCTCAGTTTTCTGAGGCCTTTGTGTGTCTCACAACAGAGCTGACTTCCCTGCTGGTAGGCTGGTGGCTCCCTTCCTTTGAAGCCTGTGGGCGGATTCACATGTGATGTTAATGGTCTCTAGCCTAACCTGTTTAGTCACATCCAGGAGCCTGGGGTCTGATCTTGTCACATGGGCCCCCAATAGTTCCCTTTCCTATAAGTTGTGCATATAGCACAACCCCTTCCTGTGACATGACGTACGTCCTTGCCTGTAATTAGGGGCCTGGCTTGGCGCCAGAGGCCATATAGGGATGGGACATAGGACAGAGGCTCTCTCTCCTGCCCCTCAGCGTGGGATGCTCTCCCTCCTCATGTAATCCCTTCTCCTACTCTCTCTCCACGTGGACCACCAAGCAGGGTGGAGGTCAGCATGTCATCCTGATGTAATATGTATTGTTCCTCTCTCTCTCATGCTCTCCATATCTTTATTATGATAAATAATAATTATCGCTGTACAACTGCCTATGGAACCCTTGATCGGGGCTGGCCACTTCTGATAACCTGTCCCTGGAGAAGGCCATCATGCTTGGTAACATGGAGTGGAGGGGCATCGATGGAGGGGCAGGCCTTTCCCAGGATGGATTGACACAGCGACTGCATTAATGGGCTGGGACCTAGGAGCCATTGTGAGGCTGGCATGGGAACCAGGCTGGCTTTCATTCTGCTGTGCATAGGAACACTGTGGGTGGACTCACCTCGAGGACGCACACCAACTACATGCAGGACAATCCAAGACCAGGCTGGTAAGTCTCCTGGCTTCACTTTTCCCCTTGCCTCCCAGGGAGCTCAAATGTTTCCATAGTGGTTGTTAGCATTTTTGGCTTTTAAAGAGCAGTGTCCCTCTAAACTGTATTGTCTCTGAATTGACGTGGTTTTTTTCTTCTCTCTCCCTTTACCCCCAACCTTTAGGAATATTTGCCTCATATCAGTCTTCCGTTGCTTCCAAATTAACAGAGCCCTTCCTTCTGCCCCCAACTATTTGCTAGTGGTCTTAACTCTTATGGATAATCTTTGATGGACATGTAATAAAGAACCCGTTTAAAAAGAGCAACATCCACTGCTGTGGAGTCAGTGCTGACTGACAGCCATCCCGTTACGTGGGGTGGGGGGGGTGGGGAGTGATGGTGAAGTTCTGAAACTGTGACTCTTTATTGAGTAGAGCATCCAGTCTTTCTCCAGTGGAGCTGCTGGAGGTTTTGAACTGCTGGCCCTGTGGATCACAGGGCAACATGTAACCACTACACCCCCAGAAAGAACCCATAATCATGTATGTTATATATATAATTTTATTTTACATTTTTTAAATTTTTTTTTTTTTAGGCATCACTGCCCTGGTGGTGGGAGTAGGAGGCCCAGCCTTTGCTCCTGGGAGCCGGAATCGAACCTCCATCCCAGTGGGCCGCAGTCCTGCGCACAACCACTACGCCACCGGGGCTCAGCTTACATTTTAATTTATCTTAAAATTTTATTTTTTTTGTCAACGGTTCTCTTGGCAAGTAATTCACATAGCATATAATCCAATCAATAATTCAATCATTCAATCGTGTCAAGGAGAATTGTACAATCATTCCCATATCAATGTTAGGACATCTTCCCTCTCCCGTGGCCAAATCTCCTTTAAGATGATTTATGCAATCATAGTTCATTCTAGCACTCCCTCCTGCTCCCATCTTCATTAGTGACTCCCCAAATCCCCTTTCCCTCCCAATCTCTCTCCCCAACCCTTATGTTCCCTGTATCCCCTTGTATCCATTCATTATGCATCCACTCCTCCTGGGCTTGGCAGCTGGGAGAACCAACCGGAAGCAATAAGGAATGAAATCGCAGTAAGGTGATTGGGGCAGTAGGGTGATAGTATACAGACAAAAATACTAATAATGCGCCAGAAAGAAAAGACCCCTAACAATATTCAAAAAGCCAGGGAAGAAATTTCAGTCAGAGATACTTGCACCCAGAACAAATTGAAGTTGTGTCTCTAGGGTGGTCACCTGGCCAAGAGTCAAGCCCCATCCAGCTTCATACAATGGACAGTGGTCTCCATCTCTGAGTGAGGTTCATCTGCTAATGACTCAGTCTGACCAGATACTCTGTGGCTGACTTTTGGGCTGTCATCGTCAAGCATCATAATTTTAATGACGATTTTTATTGTCACTGAGGTGA
Source organism: Nesogale talazaci (assembly GCA_004026705.1). NCBI lineage: Eukaryota > Metazoa > Chordata > Mammalia > Afrosoricida > Tenrecidae > Nesogale > Nesogale talazaci. The sequence goes on along the minus strand of PVJH01045025.1, from coordinate 577 downwards.
TGGTTTCCATTTCCAATCACCAACTTTTTTATTCAACAGCTGCATCTACTAATCAACTCCCCACCCTCGCTGACTCTCCATCTGCTCCGTAATTTCTCTGTGTTCTCTTGTGGACCAACATCTTCTAGTTCACCCACGTCTTCCCTCTCTTGCCTTGTCCCCCTTGGTATGGAATTCTTTATCTTGCGGTTGTTTTTATTCCCTCATAACAAGGATTTCATACTATGTGTCCTTTCGCGTTGGGTTAGTTTCCCTCCGCAGAATGTTCTCCAGGTCCACCTTGGCCACGGGGAGCTTCAAGGCTTGATCATTGGGGCTTAACAACGCATCGTCTTATTCCATTGTGCATAAACACCAGCATTTCTTCCTCCAAGCTGCTGCCGATGGGCATGTAGATTGCTTCCATCTCCTTGCTATGTCTCTGTGTGGGATGACTCTTACTGCTTTGTGAGATGATAAGAAATGTAGAAACCAGCGGCGGTGCTGAAGAAAGTTCTGGTGGAAGCACACGCTATTTTCTGAAAGCCTGCAAGCCCGCGCAGGGACTGCGCAGGACTTTGTGACTGAAGATGGCGCG
>PVJH01045024.1:0-12626 GCA_004026705.1 Nesogale talazaci | reverse complement strand
ACCGTCCTAGGGCTATCTGTCTATACCCCAAAGACAGCAAGCTGCCCGCTGGATCAAGGACGTAGCCATGGCCCAAGCTAGAGCACTTTAACCCCACAGAAATTCTGTCTTTAGGTAAGGCAAGTGCCGAAAACTTAGTGATAGAGGATATGATATGATAGAGGGATATGATCCCTCTGGATCTCCATGTAGTGTGACCATATCCAACTCCCTGTAAGTGTGGGAGGGAACTCTTAGGAAGAAAGTGAAACCTTGTTTGTAGGAGGTCTGGATAATTTAAGAACCATTTGGATAAAGAAAAAAGGTACAAATTAGAGAAATTCTTCCATGTTTAGTAAAACTCTGATGTGTTAAAAAAAATCTCAGCAAAGATACACTTATATTTAGTACAGAAAAATACTATTTGAAAATACAGTAAATTAAATTAATGAGACAAAATGAGATTTCCTTAACTATATGATAGAGGAAACAGGGAATTGATGTTTTTTTTTGGCATCACTGCCCACTGCTGGTGGGAGTAGGAGGCCCAGCCTTGCTCCTGGAGAGCTGCTGGGAATTGATCATTTTTATTATGGCAGTAATTTGAATAACAATAGACTCAAGTGACTGAAAAAACTAAACTCTATAAATAAACATACTATTCAATGGATTGACTAGTAACAACATGGTCATTTAAAACTTTAATTGAAATTCTGATGAAGTTTCTAATGGAGAAACTAAGTTGGGAAAATGAGCCACAGTCTTTTAAAATTTATTCTACTTATAAAGCATTTGTTTAGCGTTAATCTAGAAATTATGCATTTGTTATATGCAATGCAACTTTGCATATAATATTTGCTGATATGCATCATTTAATGTCCACAGCATGCCTTTTCAGATGGGACATTATGTGACTTGAGCACTGTGTGAACACTGTAGTCAAACCCGTTAGAGCCTTGTTGCGATTTCCTGAGGGGGCTGCACAAGCAAAGCTAGAGGACATGAGTAGGGAGGATGCAGCTCCCGCCGGAGCAACAGCAACAAGCTAGCCCAGCAGCCGCTGCCACCTACCTGCCCGATCAGCTCAAGGGCCTATGCCCGGAGCCCTGTCCTATGCCTCACCTGCCTACAGGCCACCCAGGGCCCAGTGCTGTTAGAATCAGAGTCTGCGGTCCTTAAAACCCTTTGGCGAAAATAATAAACAAAAGGAGAATTGTTTTCCCTTAACAAAAATAAAATCTTATGGAACCACAGATATCTATGTGGTCAGATATACATGTAGGGAAGGAATCTCAGACATCTTCTAGACTAGCAATTCTCTAACTTTTTAGTTTCAAGATTACTTTCTTTAAACAGTTTGAGGGAGGGGGGTCCTTGGCAGGGAATGGAGGACTCCTAAGAGCCGTAGGGTCCATGGCTTTGAGAATCACCACTCTACCCCCAGTTTCTCAGTTTACACTTGATGAGGTCTAACAAAAAGAGTGGGTGATTAATTGAAGGCCACCCTCACTGACAGAGCCAGATACAATCCAAGGGTTTTTACTCCTGATCCAGTACTCTTTCCAGGGTTCAGAACATCAACTTTACAAATGAAAGATTCAAACCCTAAAGGAAAAAACTGCATCGTGAAACACGTTGTGCAGTACACATTCCAACAAAAGCACTCTAAATTATTTGTAGAACAAAACAAGGCATGAATGAACGATGATTCCACCCGTATGCCTATCTGAGTTCTCTGTTCTGCTTGAAATGACTATAAAAAGTCAGGCAGTACGGTCTAAAAAGAAACTGTAATAAGCCTATACTTTTCAAACTTTGTACATTCATATGAACTACTGGGACAGGGTGGGTGTGGGCAGGGATGGAGAAAGGGGGGGGCAACAGAAAAGTAACATTTATTCTATTGGTTTGATTTTCTTGACAGCTAATGAAAATAGCATCTGATGTTGAATTGTTACTCAGAAAGTCTGTTATACAAGGTATTCACACAGACCACAATACACTGAGTAAGTAAAACTTAAGAAAGATGTAATGCCTTTTAAAACATTGAACAGTTACACTGTGCTTTTAATGCTGAGTAGTAAAGTAGTTTGATTTCTCTGGGTATTGTAGTATACATTATATAGATTTGTAAGGACATAGTATAAAAATGCTAAATTATGACACTATTTTGCCAGATTTTTTGCTTTTCATTTTTTCATTTTTCCCCTTTTTCAACCCCAATTACACTGCAAAACTGTAATTACAAAAATAATGACTTTTATCATACTTATTTAGGAGTCTTAATTTGTCTGGTATCACTTTAGCACTTTAATAATCTAAGTCTGTTTTTCTAACTTTCACTTCACAGGTAAAGTCCTTTTAATTCAGAAGACTAGGATGGACAGGAATTAGAAATAATAGTGGAGGGTCCTCCATTACACATCCCTAGTCCTGGTAGAGCATCAGCAGAATCTCAATCCACATTATATTTTGGTTCAATATCTAAAATGTCTTTGGTAGGGCAAGGGGAGCGACATTCAAGAACTTTGGGTGACGTAAAAAAAAGAACAACAAATGATTGAAGTATAATGTACAAACTGAAATGTACAGTTTAATATAATACAGCTCACTGTATTTGCACAGGGGAAGTAGCCATGTAACTAACATCCCTGCTCTATTGCATTTCCAGCAGTCCCCAAGGCCACTCATGGCTCATGGTCCTCTTAGTCACCCTTCCTGCAAGGGTAACCTAGCCTTATTTTTTTTCCTATACTTATTTTTAACATCACAGATGGGTTTTGCCCATGCTCGAACTGTATATAAATGGAATCATAGAAGATAATTGCTTTGTCCAATTTCTTTCCCTCGGTAGTTTGTTTTGGAGATCCATCTGTGTTATATGAAGTAACAGCTGTGTAGGGCCATTGCTTGAATGTACCTTAATTTATCCATTGTCCTCTTGTTCACTTTGGATTCCTCCAAAGGCAGAACTGTAGTGAATAAGGATGAATACTCCTCTTGTACATGCATTTCCCTTCCTGTGTATGTCTATGTTTGTATATAAATGCACACACATACCTATATACACCAAACCAAAAACCAAGATCACTGCCACTGAGTGAATACTGACTCCGTGCAACACCCTCAGACAAGGTAAAACTGCCCATAGGAGTTTCTGAGACTTACGGTTTGCAGGGGTATAAAGCCCCGTCTTTCTCCCATGGAGTTACCTGGTGGTTTTGAAATGTCAACCTGACAGATCACAGCCCAACTTGTAATTACTGCACCACCAGGACTCCAACTTACGTACACAGAGGACTTCAAAAAGTTTGTAGAAAATGTTCATTATCTTTTCCTTCCATTTGGGTATATACCTAAGATTGAAATTTCTGAGTCATTTATGTGCATTAATTCCACTTTAGTAGATACCACCAACCAGCTTCCCAAAGAAATTAAGCTAAATTTCATTTCCAGTAGCAGTACCAACTATTGCTGTAAACCATAGGTTCTCAAACTTATTTGGCCTACTGCCACCTTGCCAGAAAAAATTTTACTCAGCACCTCCTCAGATATTAAAAGCAGTTGTACTATAGCCCATCATCCACAGTACAGTGTAGGCATCAGCTTTTGCATCCCCCCCGGCTCATCTCACTGTCCCCAGGAGGCAGTTTCACCGACTTTAAAAGACACACACACACACACACCAAAAAAAAAAAAAAACCACCCCAAAGCATTGCCATCTACTCCCTGCCGACTCACAGTGACCCTATACAACAGGGTAGAACTGTGTGTTGCCCCTGTTACTTCACACAACACAGATGAATCTCCAAAACAAAATGCCGAGGGAAAGAAATTGGACCAAGCACTTATCCTCTAACTTTTTAACTGGAGTAGAAAGCCCATCTTTCTCCCACAGACCTGCTGGTGGATTTGAGCTGCAGACCTTCAAGTTAGCAGCCCAATGTGTGGCCCACTATAACACACGGCTTCTCTGCTTAGGGAAACACTGCTCTAAGTCCTCAGCAACACATGGTTCTCTCTCTCTCTCTCTCTCTCTCTCTCTCTCTCTCTCTCTCTCTCTCTCTCTCTCTCCTTAATTTAACCTTTCTGGTGAATGGGTAATGATACTACCTTATGATTTTAAATTCATTTATGTGGTAACTAATGAAGTTGACCACCTTTTCATTTGTTTAATGCTCATTTTGAAATTCTCCTTTATGATATATGTCTTCAGACTTTTGTCAATTTTGCTAAGAGATAGTCTGCTTTTTTTCCTCCCCTGCCTCCTGTCTGCCTTTTTATTGATTGATTTAAAGAAATTATATATTCTAGATGCAAGTCCTTTGTTAGAGATATGTACTGTATGAAGCTTCTCTTTTTTGTGGTTTACGCTTTTCATTTTGGTGTCTTTGGTATCCCTACTTTTAAGTAAATCCAGTTTATATCCGTTTTTTCCTTGCTGATTAGTAATTTTGAATCCTATTAAGTAGTCAACCTATCCCAAGCAAAGGTCCTGAAGAAGTTCTTCTGTACGTTCTTCCAAAAACTTTAGTGTTGGATGTTTGACATTTGGTCCTTTGCATTCAACTTTTGGAGTAAAGAAATTAACTAAGCCCAAAGAGCTGGTCTTTGTCCTTGGATCCTGACAAGTAACCTCTGAAACCTTGGCTTTCCTTAGTCTTTGAAGCAACTTTGATGAGGATTCCAGACTACACCTAATAGTTCATTATTAATAGTGGATGGGGCTGACTATTCAAGAAAGACCCGCCACATGCATCTTCTCAACCTTGTGACTTTGACCTCAGAATATCAACTGACCTCAGAGGAGAGGTCATGGGGGAAATACCATGAAATTTTCCAGAATTCTCAGAAAAAAGCCATGCCCACACAGAGGTCTCATTGGCTACCTCCAGATTGACATGCTAGACTCCACCCCTATACTCCCAATGCTGAAATTGACACCAAAGTACATGACCACCACAGACTGCAATCTGCAGGGTTAGTACCCGCCAGCGACTGCAAGGGGAAAAGACTGGGCTTTCTACTTTCAGAAAGATTTACAGTCATGAAAACACATAGGAGCAGTTCTAGCCTGTTCTGTAGGGTTGGCAAGAGTCAACATCAATTTGGTGGCAACGAGTGATTTTCATAGCCCATAATCTAGAATAAGTGTAAGTATCTGCTTTTGCAGCCTCTCTGGATCATTCCAGCACCCTGGGGGACAGTGTCATCCACTTTGGGAAAAAATTCTAGAGCTAGCATCAGCAACCTGAACTGTGAGAAAATACATTTGTTCGTAAAAAGCTACCCATCTGTGGTATTTCTTATGTAATTGCATGAGACAACTAAGGTAATGTTAGAGTGGGTAAGGTTTATTTTTTTATATATGAATATCAGTTGATTTACATCATTTATTGAAAAGATTATGCATTCCGGGCTGAGCCCTGGTGGCGTGGTGATTGTGTGCGGGACTGCAGCCCACTGGGCTGACGGTTCAAATCCAGCAGCAGCTCCCAGGAGCAAGACTGGGCTCCCTACTCCTACCAGGGCACTGATGCCACACACACACACACACACACACACACACACACACACACAAAAGATTATGCATTCCCTACCTGTGTCAAGTAGCTATTTATGTGTGAATCTATTCCCAGAATTTATAGTTCATCAATTAATCAGTCTTCCTCTCCTTATCATACTGTCTTCATTGCTACAACCTTATAATAAATCTTGATATCTGGAAATATAAATCTAAAGAGCTTTGAAGAGGCATTTTTAGATAATAAAAATTTATCAGAAATTATTGAAATTACATTTATATGTACAGCAAAGGTAGTTAATCCTCCATTTAAACTTTATAGTCACAAGCTTTGGATCTCAAAAAAGATATTTAGAGTTCTATTAAATATAACTGATGTTTTCTACACATAGTTACAGCTCAGTTTTTTTAAAACAAGTACATTTGATATCTGTGTCAGTCCGGGTAGACTAGAGAAACAAACTCATAGACAGACATATGAATATAAGGGAAAGGTTTATATACAAGAGGAATGCAACACTGAGAAAGCATAACAACCCAGTCCAGCCAAAAGTCATAAGTCCGATATTAGCCCATTATGTCTGACATCAGTCTATAAAGTCTCCTTCTGACTCACAAAGTCACAGGTCAGTGGGTGCAGAATCCTGGCACTGGCAGGGATCTCCCTTTGGCTCCTCGCTTCCAGGGCTCAGGGTCCATCAACAGCATCCAGTGGTGGTAGAAGCAACTCATCACTGGCAGGGGTGTTCACGTGGCTTTTCCAGCTTCAGAGGTGTGGTTCCATCAGGGTAAGGCTGTGTGGCTTCTCCACTGGCTTCTCCAGCTCCTGGGACGCTGCCATCCTGTCTTGTCTGTAGTTCGTCGTCTTGAAACTAACTCCCGACAACTGGGGAGATGGCTTCTCATCTCCACGAAGGAAATATCGTGAGATTTCCCAGAAGTCTCAGGGGAAAGCCATGCCCACACGGAGGCCTCATTGGCTACTCAATGGCTATCTCCAGATTAACAGGCTAGACTCCACCCATCTCAATCATGAAATTAACATAAGCACATGACCACCACAATATCTAATTTTTAAATGTCAGCTCTAACAAAGTTGATTTAGACTTCTTTTTTCTTTTGATTTTCTGTATAATTTTATTTTCCTACAGATCTGAAATGTTAATATTCATCATGATTAGTGTGTCTTGCTTAATAATGGCTGTTTCTGTCTATTAGCATGTGTATATATACGCCTCTTTCCCCTACTTTATGTGACAAGCTTGTTATTTAAATTTTTTAATTAATTTATGCAAAATCTTTCCTAATATTTTAATGGTGCTTATACAGGCACATAGAGAACAAAGGAATTTAAATTCTTTGAGGCTAGAAATGGAAAGCTTTGATGGTGTGTTTCCAAAAGACATCATAAAGTGTCCCAACATGAAAAAATAATAGAAAATAAAAATGATAAAATGAAACTTCCTCCGTAAGAAAAATCACATTATATGCATGAATTCTAAAGTCATTATTTTCTCCCCTTTTCACACACCTACATTAAAAATTAAGTATTGAATCCCAAGCAAGAACTTTTTATCCTAAACATTTTTTTTTGCATTACAAAAATTGACCGCTGAACCCCGGTGGCATAGTGGTTGTATATAGGACTGCGGCCAACTAGCGGTTCAAATCCAGCAGCAGCTCTCCAGGAGCAAGGCTGAGCCTCCTATTCCCACCAGAGGGGAGTTATGCCCCCCCCAAAAAAAACTGAATTGAAAAAAAAAATTGACCTTATCCTTCCATGTGATTTCAAGGTCCATTATTATACATCTGATTTAACCTTTTCAAAACCACTTCATCTTTTAAATCTTTTTTTTTTTTTGAATGGTGAAAATTATTTTCCCCAGATATTTCTACTTTATCTTTTCTATTAGTCTCAGGTGTGTGAATTTGGATTAATCATAAGTTTTTGTTCATACACTTTCCATCAGTGTTTTAGAAACCTCAGACCTGTCTATTCTCGTCAATGTTTAAGGCAGACTCCCTGCAGGCCTCTCAGTAGGAAGTGAAAGCTGCAGAGGCCCCAGGAGGCCCCAACCAAGGGCATGCTCCCCAGACAGGAAACCAGTGGCCTCACAGGACATTGGACAGTGGCGTGTCTGTAGGTCTCCCAGAAAACACACTGAAACAAAAACCCAAACGCACCACCATTGAATGGATCCCAACTCATAGTGACCCTTCAGGACAGAACTGAACTGCACGCTGGGGATTCTGAGGCTGTGCATCTCTGTGGGAGCAGACTGCCTCATCTTTCTCCAAGAGATGGCTGGTGGTTTGGGAACCATAGGCTTCGTGATTGACATCCAGTGCATCTTACCCAGCAGGGCCCCGGGCTGCTAGAATAAACTCACCGCCCTCAATTGAGTCTGCTTCATAACAACCCTTTAGGACCGGCTAGAACTACCCCTGTGGGTTTCTGAGACTGTGACGCTCTGAGAGCAGAAGGCCTCATCCCTTTCCCACAGAGCAGCTGGAGGGTTCCAACTGCTGACCTTGCTGTTCACAGTCCTGCTACAACCAATACACCACCAGGCTCCTACACACCACAGAATGAAACCCTGCCTGGCCCTGCACCAGCCTCACAACTGCTCTTATGCTGAGCCCACTCTCATAGCCCCTATGTCCACCCATGCCCTTGAAGGCCTTCCTTATTTTTCTGCCCCACTACTTTACCAAATATGATGTCCTTCTCTGGGGACGGGTCTCTCCAGACAGCATGTCCAAAGTCTTGCCATCCTTGCCTCCCTGGAGCACTCTGGCGGCGCACAACAGCAACGTATTTTCTCACAATAGTTCTGCAGGCTGGAAGTGTGAATTCCAAACATCAACAGGACTCTACTGTGCTCCTCTCTCCTCTCCAGCTCCTTCCCGCTTTTATCTCTCTGCCCCCTTCTCTGCTTTTCTAAGGGAAGACCCTGCCATGGGTCCTTCAGCTTCTGCTGCCCTGGGTGTTTCTTGGTGATCTTTGGTTTATAGGTGGTCCTCACAAGCTGTCTGCCCCCTCCAGCGTGTGACCCTGTTTCCATAGCCTTTCTCCCCTTTTGTAAGATACCACTCAGCAGGAGGGCTAGGAACCACCTACTCTTGCATGCAAAAAACTGGTAAGAATATCCCTTACTCCAGCGGTTCTCAAGCTGTGGGTTGCGACCCCTGTGGGAATCACATGGGGCCACCTGATTCATAACAGTAGCAAAATTAGAGTTATGAATTAGCAATGAAAACAGTTTTATGGTTGGGGGGTTCACCACAACATGAAGAACTGTATTAAAGGGTAGAGACATTCGAAAGGACGAGAACCACTGCCTTATTCCAGCACAAGGTCACATTCATCAGTCCTGGGGTTAGGACTGAGACATGTTTTTGAAGGACACAATTCAATCCATATTATTTGTTACCATAAATTTGGAGGGAAGAGTGTATGTTTATATTTAATTTTAATGATCTTAATTATCCTCTCTGTTGTTTTTCTTTCAGAATTGGTTCCTAGAAAAGACCTTCTTACAGAAAACGTGCCCTATTGTGATTCGCCAACTCAAAAACAGTGACTCTTCTCAGATGGGATCAAGCAGTACTTGTACTGTGTAATTTAGAAATATATAACATTGGAAACCATCCTGGAAATATAGACCTTTTTCTCTGAACTGACAGACTGAAAATGAGCAAACTGAAGAAGAAGAATAACATTATAAATAAATTTCAGGCTCAATGGGATCTGACAATGACAGAATACAGTTAAATGTTTCCAATAGGCATTAGATAAGCAAAGTTTCTATTTTCACTTAAGATCAAACTTTATGAAGTGAAATAAGTATGTCATTTTTTACCCTGATGAGTATTTTGGTCTCCAGTGCAGTGTTTGTTTTTGTTTTGTTTTGTTTTTTTTTGGGGGGGGGGGACATCACTGCCCTCTGGTGGGAGTGGGAGGCCCAGCCTTGCTCCTGGAAAGCTGCTGCTGGATTTGAACCGCCAAGCCAGTGGGCCGCAGTCCTGCACTCAACCACTACACCACCGAGTCTGAGCCTCACCAGTGCAGTGTTTTAACCATGGTTGGTTTTCCTCTTGGGTAACGAGATTAAATTGATTAAATTTAAGAGATTAAGAGATTAAACTGGTCAAAGAAATGATAGTGTCTGTGAAATCTTCACAGAAAGTGGCTAGAATTACTTCTATGGCAAACAAGTACTTATGTGGTTTCTTTTTAGGGACAGAGTATCTCTGCATGCTTTTAAAGATACTTTTTATCAGTCAGCCTTCTGCTGGTAGATGAATACAGTATCAAAATCCCTATGGAATAAAGACATTCTCGGTGTTTGGGAAATACTGACATTGGCTCAAACTAGAATGGCTTTCATGGAATTAGCTGTAGTTAGGCCACAGCTAGACCTTGTGGACATGATGGATATGCTCATTTTAATCAAGAAAATGCCTTTCTTCTTCCACCTGTCCCATCCCTGATGAGATCAGCAGGAACACAAAACTACCCTGCATCCCGTCATCTAAGGCTAGGAACTAGAAAATGGCATTTCAGAGTCTCTTCTTCTCTTTTATCTGTACCATTGGCAGTGAGTAGTGTGTGCTTTCCCATTCACGGCTGATTCATCCATCCTGTGATGACGCAGGGCTTTTAATGTTTACAAGATTCCCAAAACAAGCTTTGCTCATTGCCAAAACTTATTGTTATGTCCATATTGAATGTTAAATTTCATACTTGAAAATAATTTTAGAAGACCTAAAATTTATTGAAGTGTTTTCACCATGCATTATTATCTGTGAAGAAATCTCAGTGGGCTGAGCCCTGGTGGCGTAAGTGGTTGAGTGTGGGACTGCGGCCCGCGGGCTTGGCGGTTCAAATCCAGCAGCCGCTCTCAGGAGCGGCACTGGGTAGCGCCCACAACCACCAGAAGCAGTGATGCCAAAAAAAAAAAAAAAAAGGGGCTGAGCCCCAGTGGCGTAGTGGTTGTGCGCGGGACTGCAGCCCACTGGGACGGAGGTTCAATTCCTGCCGTGGGGCTGGGCCTCCTACTCCCACCACTGGAGAGCTGTGATGCCAAAAAAAAAAAAAGAAAGAAAGAAATCTCGGTGGTACATTGGTTATGCACTCGGCTGCTAGCAGAAATACAAGTTTTTCAAACACACCAGCCACTCCTCGAGGGAGACATGTGGCCAGTGGCTTCCATAAAGAAACCCTATGAGATAGTTCTGTAACATAGTAGCTGTGAGTCGGGTTTGGTCTTTTTGCTTTCTATATAACTATAAACTACCTTTTTAATGCCTCTTAATACTTTTTTTTTAATTTATTTTTTGTTTTTAGGCATCACTGTCCTCAGGTGGTGGGAATAGGAGGCCCAGCCTTTGCTCCTGGGAGCTGGAATCGAACCTCCATCCCAGTGGGCCGCAGTCCCGCGCACAACCACTATGCCACCGGGGCTCAGCCCGCCTCTTAATACTTTTGAGATCCATTAATATGCTAAGACATAGATTATGTGTTAATGCTGAAATTCTGAGCACTAGACTTGCAGAAGACTACAGTTTATAGTGGGAGCTAAATTGATCGTAAACGTCCACACAAATTGAGCCTCCATTGAGGTCTTTTCTCAGGCATTGTCTTCAGTCAGAGTGTGCTTGCTGAGACTCTGCTGGCCAAACAGGGAGCGACAGTCTTGCCCTCTGGATTTGGTCTGGGCATGCCCTGGATGGAAATCAAAGTACCGGAGTCACATGATCATTAGACATAACCTACCCCAAGTGGTTAGAGGGCCCTGAGCCAATCTCGTCTTCTGCAGTAGTGTTTGTGTCCTACGCCTGTCCGTATTCCATGTCTGTTGTCCACCTGTAGCTATGATGGATTAACCTGCCACCAAGTATGACTGGGGCACTTTCCTTCATGCACATGCCCTCTGTAATTAGCCACATGGCTGTGGATCCTTTGGATACTATTACGGCCTCAAATTGATAATCTCCTTCATCTGAATGATTCATTTTTATTTGTCTTGCCTTTCTCCTTTGGATCACTGTAAAATATATTTGATTTAGGGTCTCTTCCCCCCCCCCCGCTATAATTATTATATATGTCAAAACATTCACTGCATAATTTTCATCTCCTATGCATAGTTTTCATTAAGTGGAGATTATATGTAGATAAATATTAAAATATCAGATTTGAAATTGGCCTTTTTAAAAGAGTGTTAAAAATTGTCACAGCACAACCACTGTATAAGCTTCCCAAAATGCTGTGATTGATGTTTGTATAATGAATTTTGAGTAAAGTTGGCAGACATACTGCGTTCCCATTTAAACATCTCACTAGAGTTACTTTTTTAAACAAACTTGTTATCATCAGGAGCTTGCGTCTAAGTCTTCCCTGACTCAGTCAGTTTATGTATAACGGGGGAAAACGTTCCCTAATCCTGTGTACAGTTTGCAATCATAATGTGAGTCTATTTTTCTGACTGTTGTGTCGATCTATATTATTGACGTTTTTCTTCATCTCTGTTGCTCCTTTACATTCCCAAATGCACCAACCTATTCTATTGATTGGACTTTTCTGATGTGTTAGAATTTAAATTCTGAGCACTCTGGTTTGCAAAGGCGTACGGATGACAGAACACCGAATCCATTTGCAGAGTCCCCACATAGATTGCATGTCCCTTGAATTCTTTCTGTTCATTAATAAGGATGTAGATAATCCTGCCATCAGAATTGGGAGCGGAGAGTACCTTGAAAATAGACTTCCTCCACCAGCGTGGGAGGGGCAGTCTCTCTTGGGGGCTGTACTGACAGGGGTCACATAGTCTGGAGCCATGTCGAGATGCTGAGCTTGTCTATGTCAGTGACTTAGAACTCTTCACAGCCTCTCTGATCTCGTGCTTTTTGACACTCACACTCAACACAAGGGTGCTGTTGTCTTTGCTCTTCTTCATGAAAGACTCAGTGATGATCAAGAGGAACTTGATGAAGGCTTAGTGCTGCAGCTTGTTTCTCCTGGGGACAGGCCGCGGCTATTTGGGGTGCCTTCTTAGCCTTAGGATCTTGGGCCACCTGAAGGTGGGTGCTATGTGGATTTGTTTTTTTTTTGGGGGGGGGG
>PVJH01045023.1:0-12631 GCA_004026705.1 Nesogale talazaci | reverse complement strand
TTTGACTAAAAAAAAAAAAAGGCAGATGTCGAAGGAAAAAGGAGCTTTGTCACAGTGCAGTAGTTGTGTGCTTGGTGGCTACGGGAAAGATTGGCACCCTCTCCATAGGAGAAAGGCGTGACCCGTTGCTTCTTTAAAGATCACAGTCCTGCAAGCCCTGCAGAGCATTTATTTTCGGTGCTGTAAAGTCATCACGACTTGGTGACCCACACAATCACAGAGCAACATCGCAGAGAAAGGAAAGTGAACCCTATGAAGGAGGCCTTTGATTCAAAGTCAGCGGAAGAGCATGATCATTATATTAAGTTGATAAGGACAAGCAGAGTGAAGCAGGTGTGAGGTTAGAAGCAAATCAGTGGCAGTTATCGGGAAGTGAGATCCCAGAGGAAGCTCTGCACAATGGGCAGAGGACACTGGCTTATGTTTGGGAGGGAGGTGGATGGAGGTGAGAACAAGGGCAGAAGGGACCGAGGAGGAATAAAAGAGGAATAGAGTCATATGTCTACAGCTTGGTCCAGGGGGAACAAAGAAGGTAGAATGATTTCAATCTACCTTTCCCATTTCCCTCTCAAGGATCTGGTCCTGGAACTGGAAATAGTAGAACAAAGGGGAGTTCTGGCCCAGCATAATTGAGGAAATCAAACCAGGCTGAAATGAATTCTGTCCCAGGGATGAAAGGCCCTGGAACTGAATCACGTTGTTGTCAATACCTGGGGCATTGTAGAGGTTTGGCCCTGAGCAACAGGATGTAGTTGAATGAACATGTGAGCAGATTTTTAACAGAGCCACCAATAGCCTGTATAGAGTCTTTCTGTGAATTAAAAAAACAAAAAAACACCCCATTCCTTAAGATACTTGGGATTTCACCTGCTGGAAAATTATCATTAGTATGTCAATCTTTTTTAAAGGAAGAGGACATTTCATTGCCATCTGCTGGAATCTTTTGAATAGTAGATATTCAAATCAACAGCCTCCACCGTGTGTCTGATGCCTCCTTGAATGTGGCACTATGGCTCTGGTTGCAGGGGGATTATGGAAAACAGAAAAGGTGCTTGCAATGAACTCTGACAAAAAATTGAATAACATTTCATTATTGTGAATGCAAGCATTTAAAAATAAGGTGATCAATAGGATTTACTGAGAATGTCAATTAAGGAAGAACTGCTCAAGTAGACAAGATAATGGTTTTCAAATATCCCTGAAGTTGTATGCTGGAAAAGCTTGTACTCAAGCTCTAAGAACTAAGGACAGAGAACCAGGCCTGATGGTGAGAGTCACCATGGGCAGCATGGTCGGGAGGAGAGGAAGGTTGTTTTGGAGGGCAGTGAGATGCCCATGACTGTTCTTGAACACATCTTTGTTGTTGGACACATGACAACATATTGAGTAGGTAAGTTTTGACTCTCCCTATTTTTCCTTTAAATGTCTCTGTGAACATGTCCTTTCCTCACACTGGATGGAACCTTGGGAAGGTCCCATGGATTTTCAAATAACTTATAGGGATTAGTGCATTGATTAATTTTGTAGGCATTAATAAATCTAGTGCAGGTGACTAGAAAACCTAACTTTTGCATCCAATTCAACACAACATTCTGCTCTCAGCCACTGGTTCTCACATTTTGACACCTTCTGGGATAGGTCAGCTCCAGACTCTGTCTATAAATGCCAGGGAACACATCCCAGCTCTACGAGACTGGAAGCCCATTTTTATGTGGTTTAAGGTGAGAACAAAGCACCTCGACATCCCAATGGGAAGGGGGGTTGCGGGGAGGAAGGTACATGTCTCTGTCCAAAGATCTCCCACATCCCCATTTCTGTGACACTGCCTCCATGCCCTTTCCATATGAGGAGGAAAGAACCACAAACTGCCTCTCATGTCTTCGCGTGGTGTACATGGTTGGTCTTGTCCTGTGTTCTCAGTTCATACTCTGAGATGAAAGGGAAAGTAATATAGAACATTATGTCCCTCTAACCCCACACCCATTTGGAAGCACTTTTGTTGAAAATGAAAGATTCCCGAGGAGTCATGATAATTACAATTCTACTACAGTAGAAGTGGGTGGGTCATGCCTGCTCTCTGAATCTAGAAGGACAACACCATCCTATTCACTTGGCTCACTGTAAGGGATAGGTAGGTTTAAATTAAACACATTTAAATACTCAGGGTTCCTTGTCTTTTGAGAGCTCCCAGGAGACCTCTGGAGTGCACAGACTGCTCAGGAGTTCCTGTTAATACCCCAGACAAACTGACAGGTTCATAGGCTTTCTGGACAATACGTCAATCATGCAATACGTCAATCATGCTCAGGGCATGACCCGAATGAATGGAAAGCACTGAAACCCAAGCCAAGCATGTTGATGTAAAGGCCTGCCCTGACTCCTCTCGTGCCAGTGAGTCGATGCCAACTCCTACGGACCATATAGGACAGGGTAGAACTGCCCCGTGAGTTTCTGAGGTTTGAACTGTTTCCCTCAGAGTGGTTGAGGCTTTAAACTACTGACGATGGCACCAGGGCTCCTGTTTTGACTCCCTGTGCTCCGACATGTCAGATCCCGAAAGACTGCCTCATGAGGTCTCCCGGGTGGCAAATCATTTCAGAGGAAGGCTGTCACATTTTCTCCCGTGGAGCAGCTGGGGGGCTTGACCCACAAAACTCGGTTAGCATGAGTGCTTTAACCACTGAGCCACATGACTGCTCATAGTCGTTTAATGTCTGACAACCAGAACGGGGAAGCAACCATGGTGCTTTTCACTAGGTGAATGGAGAAATAAAATTGGGTACTTCCATACAATGGATTACTCTTCGGTGGTCAAAACAAAGGCTCCATCAAGTATAGAAAACATAGAGGTTGGGCTGAACCCCGGGGCATAGTGGTTGAGTGTGGGACTGCGGCCCACTGACTTGGCAGTTCAAATCCAGCAGCAGCTCTCCAGGAGCAAGGCTGGGCCTACCACTCCTACCAGAGGGCAGTGATGCACCCCCCCAAAGAAAAAATGGGGGAAAAACCCATAGAAGTCTTGCATATGCATTTTGCTAGGTGAAAGAAACCAGTCTGACAAAGTTGATACAATACGATTCTATGTCCAGGATACTCCAGAAAAACCAAAAGAAAAGAGAACGCAAAAAGAGCAGAGGCTGCCAGAGGTCCAAGGTGAGGGGTGGGTGCCGAGAGGATGGAGAGATGAAGTCCAGGGCCCAGTGACCCCAGTCTAGAGGCATCCGCTCTGACAGTGCAGTCTCCTGTCCAAATTTCTCAGTCCTCTCTCTGTGTGGGCCAGGAAGTCCCTTGCATCATCTCTCATCAGGCTCCTAGTTCTGTGGCCTCTGTTTCTCACCATCCTTACATCTTTTCTTGCCAGCATGATAGCTTGCTCTCTCATGGAGTAAGGAGGTGCCCGTGAACCAAGTGCAGCACCCCAGATTCAAAAGATACTCTTTCTCTGGGGGCTAGTCAGGTTCTTTATCTGCTTCTGAGATGACTCTTACTAAGTCCAGGGAGATGGCAACATTGTTCGTTTCCAACAGCTTATTTACATGGTCCAACACCCACACCCATGAACCTTATTTGCATTCTCAGTAGGTTCTGATAATGGTCCAAACCCACAAGCATCACACTTGCACATCACAGTTTTCTAAGAAAACATAATGCTATATGCTGATAAATAATGTGTTTTAGAGCACACATGTGTGTTACAGAACCTTTTATTTATATCCACTGGTCAAATTGTCCATCCCTGAATTTATTCTATATTTTTATAATGTTTTAGAATTGAAATTTGTTCATATTTATACAACCACAACAAGGGAAAAGCCTGCTGGGCTATTGATTAGGATTGTATTGAGTTTATAATTGAATGTGAGGATAGTGGACATCTTCAATAGTTGATATTTCTAATAGGTGAGCATGACATACCTTTATTTTTAGTCACAATAATGTTAAGGATTCTTCAAGAAGATCTGCAGGCTCAGAGGCTCATGGGGGAAGTTCTTCCCTGCCTTAAAGGGTCACTAAAAGTCAGCATTGAGTTGATGGTAATGCAAGTGATGTCCAGGGAGATGATGATAATATTCTCTAACACAGGATGACTATGCTGTCTCAGAGGTGAACTAAAGGCAGATATACACCATTGAAGAACAAATTGGTTTTTAAGACATGATCTGCTTGATGCTCTACCTCATGATGAGATCACTGAATATATGGGCATTATAAAAAAGTGTGGTGAAGACATTAGATGGTACCTGACTACCAGAAAGACAAGCATCTGGGATCTTTAAGGCTTGATTTGAAACCAACAGCCACTTATGTGAGGTGTCCACATGGAAGATCCAAGGTGTGATCCAAGGATTGTAAATAATATAATCCAAATCTAAAGGAGGGAATGGCACCAGAGCTTACTGATATTGTGAACACGTGGTTTTCAGAAGGCTATGAATAACAATGGAAACACAAAATCTATTTTGAGTGTCCACACATGGATTAAACCTTCAGTGAATCTCTTCTGGTCATAGTTGAGGAATGTGATTAGCCCTATTATCAGGCAGAGAACATTATAAAAGTGATTATGGTAGACAGGTCAAAATGTGATATATTATCATTTGATCTTTCTTTTTATGAATTTTAAATCTGTTTACATTTTAAAAAGAAGAAAGAAAAAAAAGGAAAAAGGAAAGGGAAATATGCTTAGATTCAGCTTCTGAGTAAACCCCTCAGATCATTCACCAGGGAAAGGAATAGCTTTGCTAACTTGTAGAATGCATTGGAACGTGGATTGTTACAGGTTAAAATTTAGCACCATATCATGTGATTTCCCTGTGATCTCTGGTGGTGCAGTGGTTATGAGTTGGACTGTTAACCATGAATGAGACCAACAGTTTGTAACCACCACTCTTTTCTCTGGAGAAAGACTGGGCTTTTAACTCCTGTAAAGATTTCTAGTCCTGGAGACTCAACAGGAGCAATTCTATACTTTGAGTAGGTTTTGACTCAATGGCAGTGAATTTTGGTTGGTGGCGGGTGGTGGTGGTTATGATCCATTTTAATTTGTTCCAGTTTTAAATATTTTCTGCATTATTTTCAATAGAGGTTTTAATCCATGTTACTTTGATATTCTTGTAAATTTGTTTTTAAATGTTTTAGTGTATATGAAATTCACGATATGTAAATCTATAGAGTCCATAACTGGATTAACGATTCCTTGGGGGTATGGCAGGGGAGGTGGGGGGAGATGGGTAGCTCATAACAATGAGTACAAGAATGAAGAAAATGCTCTAAAACTGATGTTGATGATGATCCTATAACTCTTCTCTTCTTGATGTGATTGAACTATTAAAATGTAGGATATCTGAATAACACTTTTGGAAAAAAGTTCTTGAACAATGTTCTTGAACTTATTTTCAAAGTAAAAAAAAAACCTGTCATGTATTAAAAAATTGTAGGCAAGTTTTTTATGTTTATCCTATAATAAAAGTATTTTTAATAAAACCTGTATTTTCTAATTGTTTCTTGGAATATGTGGTATACTATGACAATTGATATTGTACTTTGCCTTATATTCTGTATCTAATTAATTCATTCCCTAGCACTGTTGGCAGTCTCTCTCCACAAACATATTTTTATTCCACAAATTAGATTCCTTCTTTGAAACAGTTATATTGACATATAATGTATGAATCATGCAAGTCAATGTTTATATATATCAAAAGGAATTGCGCATTCATCACCCCAATTAATTTTAGAATATTTGCTTCACTCTTTTTTTTTGGGGGGGGCATCACTGCTTTCCGGTGGTGGGAGTAGGAGTTGCTTTATTCTTATATCCATTATCATTAGCTCTCCATTTACTCCAACCTCCTCTATCACCTAAGAAATGATTGACCTAATTGCTGTCCCTAGAGATTTATCCTTCCTGCATTTCATATAAAGAAAATAACTCATGTAGAAAAAAAGAAACTATAAAATAAAACAGCAAAAAACTACAACCCCAGCAACTACAATAGAATAAAACACAGAAGCGCCTTAAAGCAAAAGATAGCAGATTTTGTTGCATGTTTTAGTCCTGCAGATACAAATTTTCCCTAATGAATGAGCATTCTTGAAATATTTTGCCTTCACGAAGAGATAGGCAGTCAGGGTGCAGTATAGCGTTGATGAAACCTACAACTTTCCTCTGGTTCTTCAATGCTTCCCCTCACACCCCATTATCATGACTTCAATTTGACCTTACAAATTGGACTAGACCAGAACATATACACTGCTACAGATAAGAACAGGGAGCACAGGGAATCCAAGTTAGATAGACCCCTCAGGACAAATAATGAGAATAGAGATATCAGGAGGATAAGCAGAAAGTGGGGGGATGAAGGGGGACTCAATCACAAGGATCAACATATAACCCGCTCCCAGGAGACAAACAGCACAAAAGTGGGTGAAGGGTGACAGAAGACAATGTAAGATATGAACATAATAATCTATAACTTATCAAGGGTCCATGAGGGAGGAAGAACAGGGGAGGGAGGGAGAAAATGAGGAGCTGATATCAAGGGCTCAAATAGAAAGAAAATGCTTTGAAAATGGCAATGGCAACATATGTACAAATGTGCTTGACAAAATGGATTAATATATGGATTATGATAAGAAAGGTAAGAGCCCTTAATAAAAGTATTTAATTAAAAAAGGAAATGTTTTTCCTTCAAGTATAGAGAAAATTTCTCCAAACTGTTGATGGCAACATATGTACAAATGTGCTTGACACAATGGATGGATGTATGGATTGTGATAAGAGCTGTACAAGACTCCAATGAAAGGATTAAAAAAAAGAAATATTTTGTGTCATTACCTTCTTAAATGAAATGAGAGCTAATAATAATGAGTATAAGAATGAAGAAAATATCCTAAAATGGATTGTGGCTGTGATCTCACAACTCTTTTTAATATGCTTGAACCACTGACTAGTATAGTGTGTGTGTGAATTATATGCCAACAAAATAGTTTTTTTTTAAATCCCCAAAGAAAAGATACTCAAGTGTCACAAAAACTAGAACAAGTTGAAAACAGGCTAAAGGGTGCACCTGACCCATGCCATGATATTTTCAACTGCCTCACATGCAGGTGAAAATTGAACATCGACGAAGGAAGATGGGAGAAGAACTGATGATGCATTTGAAACATGGTGCTGGAGGAGAATCCTGAAAGTCCCATGCCTGCTAAAAGGATAAACCCATCTGTCTTGGAAGAAGTATGGCCAGAGGACTCTTTAGAGACACGGATGGTGAGACGTCCTCTTACATCATGTGGACATGATGTCAGGAGAGACCAGTGCCTGGAGAAGAGCATCATGTTGGGTAAAGTGGAGGGGCAGTGGGCTAATCGAAACTCCCTCAATGAGGTGGATTGACACTGCAGTTACAACAATGAGTTCAAGCACAGGAGCAATTGTGAGGCTGGCCCCGGACCAGACAGTGTTTCATTCTGTTGCGAGAAGGTTGCTCTGGGTTGGAACTAACGCAAGGTCCCCTAACAGCAACACAGTGAGCCTGAGAGCCTACCCCTGCTCTCTTTTTCCAAGAGCTCATTCTGGTCTACATCCCTGTATTCTTTTTTTAAATGCACCCCTTAAAATGTGTGCTCTGTTGACAAATGTTAGTTTTCTTTGTATAAGTTCCTTTTTACTCCATCTAGAGTAAAGTAGTAAATAAATTTGTAATCAAACAATGATTTCTATTGGAGAAGAGTTGGTCAATTTTGTGTGAGCCCAATGGGCAAAATGAGGATTATGTCTCTCGGTCTCCTACTCCCTCACCTGCCTTCAGATTATTCAACAAACATTTGCCAGGCACATAAAGAAAAGAGTTCACATCTTGCAGGACTGCCCAAATAGAAGTCATTATAATTTGTACCAGAATTTTCAGTTCCTTTTGTGCTTCTGCACACTGATGACCTTGTTTTACCTTCATAGCAATGTTCAATGGCAGGCATTATTATTATTATCTCCACTAATCAAGAACCTGATCTTACAAAAACTGTAGCCCAGAGAACTCAGCCTGCTAAATAGGGAAGGCAGAGTGTGCCTTCTTGATTTCCAGTTCTATGAATGTCCTGTGCTAGGTACTTCCCATGGTATATTCCCTCCCTCACACCCTTGGCATGGGCTTATGGTGTCAGTATAAATGTGCAGCTTTTCTCTGACTGTCTTTTTACTCAGACTATGAATAAGGTAGCATTTCACATGGTGTCACTTCTATGTTGATGGCATTTCTCTGTGATTTAAAAGTCAACAGTAATCTGTCAGATATGTTTGTGCTTCATGCATCCAAGTTTTGCTTTAGGAGTTTTCCACATGGGGACCATGTGAATGCTGACTGGAAGACAAGTGTCTCTGTATGTCATCTGTTCTTCAAAAGTACATCAGATTCAGCACCCAGTTTTCTGAGTCACCACAGCCCATCATCTCCACCTTGAGATGAGCTCATTTACTCAGCAAGAGTGTATGTGCGGAGAGCAAAGACTGTATGTTCTGGATCAGAGACAACGCAGGCCACAGCATGCCTCACTGACAACTCCCGAGACACTCATTTTCCAAAAGCAATATAAACCGGAGAGCATAATCTTTTGAGAAGTTGGGAAATATCCCCATTAATATGTTTCCATCTGGAAGAAGGAAAAAAATGTTCAGGTCATAGATGGGAAAAAGTAAGTAGAAAATTGACTCTTTTTAAAATATAGATTTTATTGGGGGCTCTTATACCTCTTGTAACATTCAATACGTCATTTGTATTAGACGAATTTGTAGAAATGTTGCCACATTCATTTCCAAACATTTTCTACTTGAGCCCCCAGCATAAGCTCCTCTTTCCTCCTTTCCTCTAGTTCTTTTTAAAAAAATTCCAGCTCCCCATATTTCCTCTCCTCCCTCCCCCACCCCCATGAACCCCTTAATAATTTACAAATTGTTATTACCTCTTCATATCATACACTGTCCAATGTGTCACCTCACCCACTCATCCCCATTGTCTGCATCCCAGAGAGGAAGTCACATGTAGATCCCCAAAAATAGTTCCCCCTTTCTACTCCACCATTCCTCCACCCTCCCAGTATCACACTCCCCCCACTAGTGCCAAGGGATCATCTATCCTAAATTCCACATGATTCCCACTCTAGTATACATCCCCTGGTCTAGCTGAATCTGTCTGGTAGAATTGGTATCATGATAGTCCGTGGGAGGGAGCATTTGAGAACCAGAGTATAGTTGCACATTTCATTGCTACTACACTGTACCTTGACTGGCTCATCTCCTCGCTGCAACCTCTCTGTGAGATGTTGCTTCACTTGTTGATGGGCTTTGCACTTCCCTCATTTATAATGAGATAGTTTAGTTTTTCGATGCTTGATACCCAATCCCTCTGACACCTCATGGTCGCACAGGCTGGTGTGCTACTTCCATGTGGGCTTGCTTCTGAGCTAGATGGCCGCTTGTTTACCTTCAAGCCTTTAAGACCCCAGATGCCCCATCTTTTGATAGCCAGGCACCATCAGCTTTCTTCACCACTTTTGCTTATGCACATATTTGTTGTGTTAGTCTGGGTAGACTAGAGAAACAAATTCATAGACACGCATGTGCATATAAGGGAATGGTTTATGTACATGAGGAATGAAACATTGCGAAAGCATCCCAACCCAGTCCACTTCAAAGTCTTAAGTCCGATATTAGCCCATAATGTCTCCTTCTGACTCATGAAGTCACAGGTAAGTAGGTGCAGAATCCCAGCACTGGCAGGAGTCTCCCCATGGCTCCTCGTTTCCAGGGTTCAGGGTCCGTTAACAGCATCCTGTGGTGGTAGAAGCAACTCAGCACTGGCAGGGATCTCTCTGTGGCTTTTCCTGCTTCAGATGTCTGGTTCCATCAGGGTAAAGCTGTGTGGCTCCTCCTCTGGTTCCTCGGATGCTGCCATCTTGTCTTGTCCGTAGTTCATTGTCTAGGAGACTGACTCCCAACAATTGTGGAGATGGCCTCTCATTTCCATGAGGGAAATATCGTGAGGTTTCCCAGAAGTCTCAGGAGAAAGCCCTGCCCACATAGATGCCTCATTGTCTACTCAATGGCTATCTCCAGATTAACAGGCTAGACTCCACCCCTACATCCACTAATGAAATTGGCATCACGAAAACCTGACCGCCATATTTGTTGTCAGTGATCATATCAGGAAAGTGAGGAAAGTTAACTCTTTAAAAGGATTAAAATATTAAATTATAAAATGTTTTATATATGCCTGCAAATAATATAACTAGACAAGATATAAAAATCATAAAGTAGATATTAATTTAGCAGTTAGAACATACCCAAAATGGTTGATTTGGGGGCCACTCCTATATCTCATCCCTGTTTCTTTCACAAAAATAATCAACATTCTGAATTTTTACAAACTATTTTACCATGCAGACATCTCTAAGCAAAATGTTGCACTGCTATCCTAAGTTTTGTGTAAATAGTATAATACAGGTAATTAATTAGTTTTCTGCAATTCACTTTTATGACTCAGCATTCTAGGATGTAAATGTGTTGTACAGCATAACTCTAGTTCATTTCTTTAACATATTATGTGAGTTTATAAGATAATGACTCATCCTTTAATATGTGTGGACATAGAGGACATCCATCCATTTTCCTAATGACAGACATCATTCTCGTTGTTTCCTTCACTATGTATGTTAACAATACAGTTATGAATATTCTGAACACCTGATGAAGAATTCCTCTTGTGTGAATAGTTGGGAGGGAGATTTCTGGGTGAGAGAGGATAGTTATGCTTACTTGAAGTAGATATTGAAAAAATCATGATGCCAGTTTGCACTGTCACCAATATCTGTTCCATAGCCTCACAAACTCTTGGCACAAGACTCTTAATATTTGCGAATCCAGTAAAGAAGTAGCTATTGAGGATCACTGATCACTGTGCTCTTAATTTTCATTTCCCTGATTGCTAATGAGAGTTGGCTTTCCCACATGTTCTTATCGACTATCTATGTTTTGTTGTGAGATATGTTTAGTTTCTATACCTAGCTTTCTTTTTGTGTTGATTCTTTGAAATCTTTTTTTTAATGTAAAAATTTAATTTTAAAAATGTTTTTAATATAGATTTTATTGGGGGCTCTTATAACATTTAATATATCATTTGTATTAAGCATTTTTGTACACATGTTGCCACATTCATCTATATTATCTATTTGAACCCCTCCAGCATAAGCTCCTCTTCTCCTCTTTCCTCTAGCTCTTTATTTTTTTAAGTCCAACTTCCCATATTTTCCCTTCCCCCTTCCCCTCCCCCATGAACTTCCAATACTCAAATTGTTATTATCTCTTCATATCTTACCCTGTCTAATGTGTCACTTCATTCATGCCCCCCACCCCATTGTCCGCACCCCAGAGAGGAAGTCACAAAAAATCCAAGAAATTTGTTCCCCCTTTCTACTCCACTATCCCTTCACCCTCTGAGTTTCACTACTCCCCACTAGTCTCAAGGGATTATCTATCCTAAATATCCACGTTTTTGACTCCAATGTGCATCCCCTGGTCTAGCCAAATCTGTCTGGCAGAATTTGAATAATGATAGTTGGTGGGAGGAAGCATTTGAGAACATTTCATTGCCACCACACTGCACCTAGACTGGCTCATTTCCTCAATACAACCCCTCTATAAGAGGATGTCGCTTCCCTTATTGATGGGCTTTGGGTCCCCAATCTGAACTCCCCCTCATTTATAATGATATATTTTTTTAGGTCTTTGATACTTGATACCAGACCCCTTTGACGCCTCGTGATCATACAGACTATTATGCTTCTTCCATGTGGGCCTGCTTCTTAGCTAAATGGTCACTTATTCACCTTCATGTTTTTAAAAACCACAGAAGCATGTCTTTTGATAGCCGGGCACCATCAGCTTTCTTCACCACATTTGCTTATGCACATATTTGTCATCAGTGATCATATCAGGAAAGTGAGCATAAAATATTATGATATTAGTTCTTGAAACCTGATAATTGATCCCTTTAGTATCTCTTGGTCCCATAAGCTGATGTACTTCGTCCATGTGGTCTTTGTTGCTTCTGAGCTAGATGGCCACTTGTTTACTTTCAAGCCTTTAAGACCCCAGATGCTACATATTTTGATAGCCGGGCACCATCGGCTTTCTTCACCACATTTGCTTATGCAAACATTTGTTTTCTGTGATCGTGTCAGGGAGCTGCGCATCATGGTATGCCAATTTAATAGAATAAAATGTTCTTGCACTGAGGAAGTACCTGATGGAGGTCCAATGCCCATCTGCTGTCCTAATTCTAAGTCTATAAGTATATGCCTATTGATCTATTTCCCCTTCATCATATGAATATATGTACCTACGTATATGCCTGTATTTAACCTCTATAAATGCCCCTTACTCCTCAGTTCTTTTCTCTATTTCCCTATACCTCCTCCCATCCCACCATCATGCTCAATTTCCATTTGGGTTTCAATATTGTTGCTCTATTACATTAGTCTTAATCAATCCCTATTGGACCTTCCACACCCACCCCTCTACCGATCCCGAACCACATGCTATTCCCCCCATCCCTGGATCAGTCAACACCCCCCCCCC
>PVJH01045022.1:0-12608 GCA_004026705.1 Nesogale talazaci | reverse complement strand
AACTATATTGTAGTGTGTAGGTGTGTTAGTCCAGGTAGACTAGAGGAACAAATTCAAGGGCACGCATATGGATATAAAGAATGTGTTTATATTCAAGAGGAACAGGACATTGAGAAAACATCCCAACCCAGTCCAGCTCGAAGTCACAAGTCTGATATTAATCCATATGCCCGAAATCAGTCCATAAAGTCTCCTACTGACTCACGAAGTCACAGGTCAGTGGCTACAGAGTCCCAGCACTGATAGGGGTCTCCCCTTGTCTCCTCACTTCCAGGGCTCAGGGTCCATCAACAGCATCCCTTGATGGCAGAAACAACTCATTGCTGGCAGAGGCCTCCATGTGGCTGCCCCAGCCTCAGAGGTCCGGCTCCATCAGGGCAAAGGCGTGTGGTTTCTCCATCGGCTACTCCAGCCTCCCAGACGCCGCCATTCTGTGTTGCCTATGGTTAATCATCTCTGAAACTAACTCCCAACAACTGGGGAAGATAGCTTCTCATCTTCTTGAGGGAAATACCGCGAGATTTCCCAGGAGTCTCAGATGAAAGCCATGCCCACACAAAGGCCTCATCGGCTACTTAATGGCTATCTCTAGATTAACAGGCCAGACTCCACCCCTATGTTTCAATTATAAAATTAACATAAGCACATGACTGCCACAGTAGGTGTTAAAGTTGAGCACCAGCACTTATCCATCAGTTTGTCACACTGTGGTATGGTAACTTGTGTACTGCTGTGATACTGGAAGTTTTGTCATTAGTACTTCAAGTGCCAGCAAAGTCACTCAAAGTAAACAAATTTCAGTGGACTTTCTGGACTAAAACTAGAAAAAGATTCAGTTCACAACTTGGAAGGAAATAGCCTCTGAAAACCTTGTGTGGAACTTGGAAATATCGTCAGATACTATGGTAGTCACCTAATCTGGTGTGAATTTGAGGATTAAGAATAGAAGGATTGAGTCTACCTTGTCAATATGGAGATAGTCAAAGAGACCTCTCTGTGGGTAAGGCCTTCTCCTCTGAGAATTCTGGGAAATCCGGCAGTATTTCCCTCTTGGAGGTGAAAGATTCACTACTCAGTCCCTTGAAGACACTCTACTGACAAGACACAAGGCTCAATCTTGGTGAGACTCCTGGAGGAGAAACCACATGGACATACCCTAATGGAACCAAATCTCTGGAGCCAGAAAAGCAACATTGAGACTCCTGCCAGTACTAAGATGCTTGAGAAGCCACAGAGAGGTCCCTGCCAGCACTTAGATGCTTACAACATCCCTGGTTTCAAATACTTTGCACCTACTGGCCTGTGATTGTCCTGCATTTGATGTCATTGCAAGTGTTTTGTGAGTCTGAAGGACTTATGGATGGGTATCAGACATGGGCACCTTGGTGACATAATGGTTATGAATTGAAAGATTGGTATCAGACATATAGGCTAATATCAGACTTATGACTTTGGATTGGACTGGATTAGGATGTTTTCTTAATGCACAGTTGTTCTTGTATATAAAGCTGTTTCTTATATACATGCACATGCTTATTAATTTGTTTTTCTAGACTACCTGGACTAACATAGATACTGAGACTTAACAAGCAAAAGCAAACATTTGGATTGGAGGATACTTGAGAAATGACTAAGGCGGAACTACCCTCTTGGAGTGGAGTCGTCCATGATGGAGACTTTGGGATCTTCATTTGTTTTTGTTTTTCGGGGGGGTTAGCATCACTGGGGATCTTCATTTGTTGATGGGCATCACTCAAGGTAAGAAGAAACAATTGCAAAAACCTGCTAACAATCAGGAATGTATGAATTTAAGAAAATTGGAGGTTATCAAAAATGAAGTGGAATGCATAAAAATTGATATCCAAGGCATTAGTGGACTCAAATAGACTGATATTAGGCCAGTTTGAATCAGATAATCATAGGGTTTGCTATGCAAGGAGTAACATAATCAAGAATAATAGTGTGGCATTCATTATCAAAAAAGGACATTGCAAAATCTATCTTGAAGTACAATGCTGTCTGTGGTAGGATTATATCTATCTGCCTTTAAGGAAATCCATCAATACAATGATTATTCAAATTTAGGCATCAATCACAAAAGCTAATGATGTATAAATTGAAGAATTCTACCTGATTTCAGTTTGAAATTGGTCAAACATGCAATCAATATCCATTGATAATTATTGGTGATTGCAATGCAAAAGTTGTAAACAAAGAAGAAGGAACAGTAGTCAGAAAATATGATCTTGGTGATAGAAACAAAGCCAAAGAGCACATGAGCACAAATTTAGCAATACCAATGTCTGTTCATAGCAAGTAACTGTTTTCAAAACATAAAAGGTGATGGACTGCACACATGAATTTCTCCAAATGCAATACAAAGAAATCCAATGGGCTACAATTGCGGGACAAGATCATGGAGAAGCTCAGTATCAGCAGCTAAAACCAGGTCAGGAGCTGATTATAGAATAGGCAATCAATTGTTCATATGCAAGTTTGGGACAAAGCTGAATTCTACAATTGTAGATAATGCAATCTACAGTTGCATTGATCTGCAAATAGATTCTTAGACATTCAGGTTAGACAGGTCCAAGAAGGAGTGTGGGAGTCTATCTATCTATCTATCTATCTATCTATCTATCTATCTATCTATCATCTATCTATCTATCTATCTACCTGGAGACTTGACAGAGAACAGTTGTATATGTGTATTCATCTTTGCTAAAAATACATACATGAACAGGAGGCAAAGTTATGGACTTTTGTTTAGACATAACTAAATTCTTTGAAGGAATAAGTTGCAAAGGCCTCAGGGATCAGGGCCATCATCTCAGGTATCACCAAAGTCCACTGTGTTAAGTAGTATTTCCTTAACTTAGTTCACAAAGGCAAGTGGTCTACATTCTATTTAGGTGGGTATCAACTGAGTTCTTAAAAGCTCCTGAGCTGCCATGGAAGGTAGAGTCATTGGTTTTACCTCCATCAGAGAAGTGACGAAAATCAGCAGCCAATGGAAACAACAGATCCAAGGACTAATGGACCATCCAACTACCAGGTTCCACAGCATTGAGACCAGAACCAGATGGTGCTCATTAGTAAGTCCTGGAGAGAATGGGAGAAAATAGAATGGGAATCATAAAAGAGGCTTGATTTTCTGATCAAATAGAACCAGATGGAACTTCTGGGACTTTGGCCCTTAGTTTCCCTCTCAGGTCTGGAATGGAACTACCTCCAATTCAACTAATTAGGACCCAAAAAGGCAACATCAAAGTTCAGAGGGTCAGGAAAGGAAAAGGAATGGAAGCTGGAAATACAAGAAGAAGGCACATCGAGTGGTGTTACTTGAAAGGGTTGTAAAGGAAGAATGGGCCTAAAATGTGTATGAATTGCTGAAAAGAAGATTGATGACCTATTCTGTAAACTCACACATAATTCAAAATTAAAAGTTGGAAGCAACAAAAAACAAAAACATACCAACAGCTAAGAGGATGGAACAAAACAAATCAATGTTTCTCTTTTTATTTTTTTTCTTTCTGTTATACGTAAGGTTGCTATGAATCTGACAGGACTCTGGCAAGTAACAGCAACAGGTCCTGTTTAGGCACCCTTCCCACCCCACCCCAACCTCCAAATGACTGAAATGCCTAGGAACTCTCTCTCTCTCTCTCTCTCTCTGTTTGTCCTAATTCCAAACTGTCTGCATAATGAAAAAAGAATCAGACATATGAATTGTTCCATTTT
The DNA here is from genome assembly GCA_004026705.1 of Nesogale talazaci. Taxonomy (NCBI): domain Eukaryota; kingdom Metazoa; phylum Chordata; class Mammalia; order Afrosoricida; family Tenrecidae; genus Nesogale; species Nesogale talazaci. The sequence continues at coordinate 8,867 of PVJH01045022.1, read as the reverse complement.
TGTCTGTGCTTGTTTGCTAGATGCCTTGAGCCCCTCAAGTTACCGTGTCAATCCATCTCGTCAAGGGTCTTCTTCCTTTTCACTGCTCCTCCATTTTATCAAACATGATGTTCTTCTAAACAGGGGGCTGATCTCTCTTAATATGTCCAAAGTACATGAAATGAGATCTCACCATCGTCAGTTCTAAGAAACATTCTGGCTGTGCTTCTTCCCATACAATTTTATGGGTTCTATCAATGAATGACACTTTCACTATTCTTCTCCAGCACTACAATTAAAGCATATCAGTTCTCCTACAACTTCTCTATTTAATGTCCAAGTTTCACATGTATATGAAGTAAATGAAAAAAAACATGGCTTGGATCAGGCACATCTTAGTTCTCAAAGTCACACTTTGCTCTTCTATATTTTAAAGAGATCTTGTGCAACAGTCAATTTCTTGACTACCTATTCCATAAGAATTGATTGTGGATTCAAGCAAGATGAAATTTTTGACAACTCCCATCATTTCTCCATCATTTCAGATACTATCTATTGATTCAGCTGTGAGGATTGTAGTTTTCTTTACCCAGAGTTGCAACCCATACTGAAACCTGGGTTCTTGAGCCTCATCAGCAAGTGCTTCAAGTCCTCCGTGGTTTCAGCAAGCAAAGTTGTGTCATCTGTATGTAGCAGGTTGTTTGTAAGCCTTCCTGTAAGCTTGATGCCATGATTTTCTTCATATAGTCCAGCATCTTGTATTATGGTATTTGCTCAGTGTTAAAATTGAACAAGCCTAGTGAAAGGGCATAACCATGATTCTTACCTTTTCTCATTTTTAAGCCATTCAGTTTTTCCTTTTATGTGTGTGAATGGTTGTCTTGTGAGTCATTTACAGGTTCCATATGAGAACAATTACATGTTCCAGAATTTCCATTTTCTCAAAGCTATTCAGTTTGTTCTGATCCATTCAGTCTAGTTCCTTTGGATAACCAATGAAACCCATGCAGACATCTTTCTGTCTCTTTCTGTGTTCAGCCAAGATACATCTGGCATAAGCATTGATAGCCCTCATTCGTCATCCTTGTCTTGAGCAACCTCCAACTTGAATTTAGGGCAGATCTCTGGATGCACTGCTGCAATTGTTGAATGATTTACACGAAAACTTTACTTACCATGAGGGAAGGGGAGTGGAGAGGGAGGGTTAATATGAGGAGCTGGTACCAAGGACTTAAGTAGAAAGAGGATGTTTCAAGAATGATGGTGACAACAAATGTACAGATGTGGTTTGCATACAATAGACGTGCATTGATTATGATAAATGTTGTGTGAGCCCCCCATAAAATGATTAAAACAAAACAATATGAACAAACACACACAAAAAAAAAACAATGGAAAATACCAATTTCGGTTCTAAAACACCCTGGATACAGATACTGTTGTACGCTTCTCATGCATCTGAATCAACTCATTCATTAATTCTGAGCTTCTTTTCACAAGACTAACCCCATACATATATTCCTGGTGTTTTTGAAGCACTCTGTAAAATAAAAACCTAGCTAAAAAACGTCACACACAAAAAACTTTACTTTGATGTGGTATTAATGATATTGATCAATAATTTAAACATTCTGGGTCACCTATCTTAGAAGGGGTACAAATGTAGCTTTCTTCTAGTCAATTAGCCCAGAAGTTGTCTTCTACATTTCTTGACATAGGCAAGTGAGTACATTAAAAGCTTTATTTGAGAATTCAAATTTTTGCCAACTAATGCAACTATGATGCACTTGCTGGTCCAGATGGGGTCACACTAACTTTGGACCCCAAAGCCATAACATTTTAAATTACAGTCTTGAATAGCCTTTCAAATCAATTTAACTATGAAGTGGGGTGATGTGGCAGTCATGTGCTTATGTTAATTTCATGATTGAGATGTAGGGGTGGAGTCTAGCCTGTTAATCTGGAAATAGCCATTGAGTAGCCAATGAGGCCTCCATGTGGGCATGGCTTTCTCCTGAGGCTTCTGGAAAAATCTCGTGATATATCCTTCATGGAGATGAGAAGTTATCTCCCCAGTTTTGGGGAGTTAGTCTCAGAGACAACGAACTACGGACAAGACAAGATGGCAGTGTCTGAGGAACATCAGGAGCAATAGGAGAAACATCATGGCCTTACTCTGGATGGAATCAGACCTCTAAAGCTGGAGAAGACACATGGAGACCGCTGCCAGCACTGAGTTGCTTCTACCACTACTGGATGCTGTTGATGGACCCTGAGCCCTGGAAGGGAAGAGCCATGGGGAGAACCCCGCCAGAGCTGGGACTCTGCACCCACTGGCTTGTGACTTTGTGAGTCAGAAGGATACTTTATAGACTGGTATCAGGCATATGGGCTATTATCAGACTTATGACTTTGGACTGGACTGGATTGGGATGCTTTCTCAATGTCCCATTGATTCCTCTTGTATATAAATCCTTTCCTTATATCCATAAGTGTGTCTATGGATTTGTTTCTCTAGTTTACCCGAACTGACACAGGTGAGGAAAAACTTCCATATTGGTACCATGCTAATGTCACATAAGGCTGAGTCACTATCCTGTATATACTCACTGCCATTGAGTTGATTTCAATTCATAACAATCCTATGTAGGTTTCAAAGGCTATAATTCTCTAGCTCACACTTTTTCTGCATGTGAGCTACTTATAAAATGATCAAATCAAAATGATCCACCAACTACAAAAATACAAAAAATATATTTATTTATTTATTTATTATATTTATTCATAAATTCATTGAGAATTCTTTATGTGTACAATGTATGTTTATGTACCTTGTATAGCTGCATAAGTTCATATTGCACAACACAGCAGTTAACTATGTATATTTCTTGTCATTACCTGAGTTGACTCTGATGACTAGCACTGAATGGAATGAGTCAGGAATGCAAAGTCGACAAAGAAGTTTCTGACCGCCAGCCTCGAGCATACTCCAAATGATCATCAGTCGTGTTGGGGCGGAAGTTGGGCTTCATGATCTGTATGTGGGAAAAGGCTGACTCACATAAGTAAATAGAGCCAAATAATGCAGTCAAGGAGGCAGCACATTTTCTCATGTTTGGGTACTTTCCGTCTGTGAGTGAGTTCCAGAACTGTTCATGCGCTCTGGATTTCAGCTGAATGTCAGCTTGCAGTGTCAAAGACTCCCATTCCATATGCAAGTGATACATTTTTGTCTTCTTACTTGGTGCAGCTCCCCCCTCCCCCCACTCATTTCAATCCCCTTTCTTACGTTTAAACAGGAAAAAAAAAACAAGGTCTAAAAATTGACGATAACTTAGCTTGTCAGCTTTGCTGCACTTAGTACAGTTGTTTGAGCATGCATTTCACACCTAAAATTATATCTGATTGGCTGTGTTGCATATTAGTTAAGTGACATGATTGATGATACGCTTACATCTATTTTTTTAATGCCATGCAATCTACCCACACTACATGTGTGGTCAACTAGTAGATCGCAATGGACCTATTGAGCACCCCTGCCCTAGAGCACTGGTTCTCAACCTTCCTAATGCCATGACCCTTTAATATAGTTCTTCATGTTGTGGTGACATCGCCTCCCAAGAATAAAATTACTTTCGTTGCTACTTCATAACTTTAATTTTGCTACTGCTATAAATTGGGTTACCCCTGTGAAAGGGTCATTCAACCCACAAAGGGATGGAGATCCACAGGTTAAGAACCACTGCTCTAGATGAATAAATAGTCTCTTCTCCTCCTAAGGCCTTATAGTTAGGCAAAAATTCTTCTAATCATTTGCTTATAACTAATTAAAGGTCCCTGGTGGCACTATGGGCTTAGGTGTTGGGCTTCTAATAAAAAATACAGTGTTTCAAAGTCACCAGTGGAGCTGCATTCTGCTCCAGTAAAGACTTACAGTCTTGGAAACCAGATGGAGAAGTCAGGCTCTGTGTGGTAGTTGCATGCTTTTTGAGAGGTTGAGCCGGAGCCACAGGGAGAAGACAGAGCTCAGTTAGGGATGAAGAGGATATGCTTTATTGGAGGTACTGAAGGAGTTTGGGGAAGGTAAGGGACAGTAGAGAGAGATAGACAGACAGACAGGAGCATCTTGAGCTCCTGGGTGGTCCTGAGGCCCAAGAGTTAGGCCAGGGAAGCCACACCTGGCAGTGAGGCAGTGGGACATATATAGGGCTTGAGTCAAGGACATAATTATCAATAAGGGGATGTGGCTTTCTGATGTTGCAGTTGCAGGGTCTGAGTCAGGATATGGTTTGTGAGAACATAGATCTGCCTCCTGGAACACTGAGGGAAGAGGTTGTACAGACTCGGCCCTGAGAGGGAAGTTCTGTGAAGGGGCTGTGCCCTTAGGGTAGATAAGTTCTGTGAAATGCCAGAAGGCTGAGCCCTGGTGGCGCAGTGATTGTGTGCAGGACTGCGGCCCACAGGGTCGACAGTTCAAATCTAACAGCAGCTCTCCGGAGCAAGGCTGGACTTCCTACTCCCACCAGGGCCGATGCCACACACACACACACACACACACACACACACACACACACACACACACACAGAAATGCCAGAGGCAGGGTTTACAAAATTCAGGGCTGAGCCCCGGTGGCATAGTGGTTGTGTGCGGGACTGCAGCCCACTGGGATGGAGGTTCAATTCCAGCTCCACAGGAGCAAAGGTTGGGCCTCCTACTCCCACCACCAGAGGGCAGTGATGCCCAAAAAACCAAAACCAAAACCAAAACAAAACAAAACAAAATATAGTAAGCTATTCATCTCTTTCTTAGTGAGGCTGATGCAAAAGGGGTGCAAGGGGGTACCTGTCACAGGAGGCTGCCAGGTCCAGGTAACAGTCCAGTCCAGGGGGCTGCCTGGTTCGACCCTGACCCATACACATTTGTGTTAGCTTAAAGATATATACGTGTAAGGGTGAAGTCTAGCCTGCCAACCAGGTCACAGCCTGACACTACCTACTTGTGGTTGTGGTCTTCTCATACAGAGGGTCCTGGGAACAACATTGAATCCACAAGACTTTGCATCCACCAGTCTGTGATGCTACATGCATCATTGCATGTAGCCACGAGAGTTTGAAGAGGGGTTTATGGACTAGTATCAGACTTCAGGACTGAACAGGGCTGGGATATTTTATTGATGCACAATTACTTCTCTATATAAAGATCTCTTTTACACATAGATGAGTGCCACTGGATTTGTTTTTCCAGTCAACCTGGCCTCACATACATAGGGTCAATATTAAGTCAGAATTGGCAGTGAGTTTGGCTTTTTAAAATTTAATTCCTCTTGCCTTTATTATCTCTTTTTATTCCCTTCTCCCCCTCTCTTCCCACCCTCCCTTAGAGGGTAACAGTTGGGTGCATCTTCATCTTTCAGGAAGATTCCTTTAAATTGGAATATCAAGATAGAAAAGATCCATGGTCTTGATTCTTTTCCACCCTAAGAGGCTCGCTTCTTGGTTCCTATGAAAATTTGCATACTGAAGGAAGTTAGCAAGGGACGCTTTTGTCAGGTCACAAAATAGAGGGCAAGGGGGGGATCTGTATGGGATATTTACATAACTAAGAGCAGCTACTCCAGTGATTCTTCCCAGACTAAAGATTTGCTTTAGAATGAATTGCTATCTGCACTAAGAGCAGGAGCTGGCAATTTTTAACTTGCTAAAACAAATGCATTATGGTTCTCCTTTCATTTTCACTAGGGCTTTCAGGAAGACTGCTAGGCTGGGTTGTCTGGAACCAAATGAGTGACACTCCTTTATGTAAGAAATAATTTTATATTAAGAAGGCATCTTAGCCCAGGTCAATTCAAGTCCTTGGCTCTAACGCTAGTTGCAACCATCTTCAGACTCATGGAGACAAGGACAAATGATGCAGAAAAGTGAAGCAGATTGTGGGAAGCAGGCTGGGTGGTACAGAATCTCGTGAATCCACGGTTAGTGGGCACGTGGCAGGACACGCACAGTTCTCAGGTTGAGTCCCAGGGACAGCAGCCCACAAGTCCCTGGAGGCAGAAACAGAGTCCCAGCAAGCAGGGTAGGCAAAAGAGGGGAGAGAGAGAGAGAGAGAGAGAGAGAGAGAGAGAGAGAGAGAGAGAGAGAGAGAAAGTTCCCAGTATCTCTTTTATAAAAAGGACACATCTCCAAGGAGGCATCATCAGGCTGTGACCTGGCTGACAGGTTGGACTCCAGCCCCACATTGTCATACAAGGTCAAACTGACTAAAATCTCATTGCATGAAGACTTATCACTTTGCATTATGCCTTACCTTAGCTCCAGAAACTACTTTAATTTACCTGCCCCCCATCTTGCTATTACTATTTTTCCTTAATCCTGGTTACAGGTCTAAACAATTGAGACTTTACGACTATGAGAATTTATATTATCCCTACTGTGGGAACCAGAACCGGAAAGAGAGTGTGTACATGGACAAACTCTCAACATTCATACGTTAAGGAGTCTGGGAGGCCAGGGCTCCCATTAAGGAAACTTTTGTCCCACTCACATTCTCCTAAGTAAAAGTTATTCCCCACATAATAATGTCAAATTTCAAGTGATGTCTGCAAACACATAGTCCCTGACTATATACGCTTGGAGGTCAACTGCTTGAAGGTTAACTGCCTGAAAGTTGTCAGCCATCTAAGGTAATCAGACCCTATTCCCTGTCCCACCCATGTAGGGCCCATACCCTTCTGATAAGATCTTGGTTTGTCCCTGGGAGAAGAGTTCAAAGACACCTAAGGTCAAGCCAGCTCAGAGATGACAAAGGTTAGGCTGGTATCTTGATTTTCTAAAAGTCTGCTCATCTTGTTACTTATGTGCCTTCCTGTCACATGTGTGCCACAATTACCACCCCTTCCAGTTGTGTTTACACCCTAGCCCAGCCCTCCTTCTGTTACGTGTATGCCTATTGTACAAATCCTTCCTGTTAGGTATATGTTTACACTGACCTGCTTGCCCCAGATTATATAAACTCGTGAGATTACATTACTTTCCCTCCCTGCTTGGACTTGGCTTCTGAAGTCATGACCGAGAGTTGAACCCTGTCTTGCATGCTTTATCTTGTTTGATGTCTCTTTAATTTACACCTCAATTATACAACCACCCCTTGGACCCGTGCAGTTTGTGGTGAAGCTGGTCCCCCCACACCCTACCCAATTTTCTCTCATGTCAAGTTTCTTCAATCACCTATTTTTCTTTACGTATTTAGACTCGCTTCCACTTTATGACCTCACAATGTCATAAAAATTAGAAGCAAATATGGCAAAAGGGTAACATTTGCTCAATTCAGTCTTCTGATTCTCAATCACATAGTATCTGAGTCTCTCTTAGTGCTGATAAATGTCCAGAGGGCATCCAACTCCATAGTTAGCTTCTGCTCCGTGTGCTTTACTTATTCCGTGGGCTGGGGAGCTAATTTCTATCTCGTGTTCTCTTTTCGCTGCTCCCTCTCTGCTGAATGTCACTCCTCCTCTTGCTGGTCATAAGAATCTCTTCTCTCCAACTTCTGAGATGGCTCACTTTTACCCTGAATGGTGAAATTGGCCAACCCCCTCCTTATTAAGATCCTTTACACCTAATTTGTATGTCTCTACCCAATCAGTTGGTAGGAGTTACAATAATTTTGGATATAAGAGCCATGTCAAATAATTTCACTTCATCACAGCATTCTATCTGCACTTGGTGATTGAAGTCAATTACCTCTGATGTGATGATGACCCCTCTTTTGTTGCTAAGTTAGAGTTTGGGAGTGTTGAAACTAGGTTAACCTTGGTGTGTGTTTGGGTTGATGCACAGTCTCTATCTCCTGCCACCAAGGCTATACAATCCAGGGCCCCATTGTGAAAACACTGAGTTGAAGACAGAAGGTGGTTGATGCCAGTGGCCAGCTCATTTTATTTTCTTGGTTGTTTGGTGTTTCTTCCATGATGGATGCTTTCTTATGGATAGATATTTGGGCCTGGGTCAAAACCAGGCAGCGCCTTGTACCCCTTTGCACCAGCCTCACAAGGAGGAGACGAACAACCTGCTGAACTTTGTTAGCCCTGCTTCTGGCATTTCACAGAGCTTATCTCCCCAAAGGGCAGAGGCCCTTCATCGAGATTCTCTCCTGGCCGGGTCTGTACAGCTTCTTTCCTCAGTATTCCAGAATGTGCGTCCGCAAAAGAAAAAAGAAAAGATGTACTCACAGATCATATCCTGACTCAGACTCTGCAGCTGCACCATCAGAAAGTCTCATTCCCCTTATCAGTACATACATCCTTGGTTCAAGTCCTATAGATGTCCCACTGTCTCACTCACAGGTACGCCTCCATAACCTACTTGCTGGTTGCAGAACTGCCCGGGAGCAATGCTCCTGTCCTTCTCTGCTGTCCTGGCTTCCTCCCAAAAGCTCTTCCCTACCTCAATAAAGCCTTTCTTTACTTTTCATTCCTAACTGAGCGCTATCTCCTTTCTGTGCCTCCATCTCAACCTCTCAGAAATATTTTCCTACTGTTAGCTCACATACATTCATATATATGTTGTATCTCGAGTCTATATGACAGGACAAAAAGAAAACATCAAAGTGCATGCCAGAAGAGACTCTGAAACTTGCACTTAATCATAGGTTAGCTAAAGAAAATGGAAGACGGGATAAAGTCAAAGAGCAGAATAGAACATTCCAAAGAGACGCTCCATGATGCGAAGGGACACTGGTTGCTGCCTGCTCCTCAAATGCTCAGACTCTTTCTGGCTGCCTCTGCTGTGGCCTGGACGGCAGGGAGGGCCTCCACAACATGATGCTTTGTCCTTGGGGACCAGTTTTACTGCTTTGACCCTCTGCCTGTGTTTGGCTTCAGGACCTGAGGGAC
>PVJH01045021.1:0-12631 GCA_004026705.1 Nesogale talazaci | reverse complement strand
TTTCAAGTGCAGAGTATAAAGATTTGTGAAGGATCTGAACACTTGGAAAAAGGATGAAAATATTAAAAAGCTAATGATAATGAGCTTTGAAAAAACTTTGGAGGATATAATAATAGCTAATATAATAAGTACTTTGTAGTCTTCAAGTAGAATGTTAAACTATTTAAAAAGCCATATTAAATCAATGGTAAATAAGTTTCTAAAACAAAACTATATAAAAATGCATTAATTTTATATTGCAGCATGAATTGCCTGATTCTGAAGGTATTCAGTCAGGACCCTGAATAACTTCTAATTAGATAGTATAAAGATATCAGCATTTTGATAGAAGGTTAGTTAATTAGTATAGAGAAGAAATTTAGTAGTTTAAAAAGACTGATCTGACTTGTAGAAATGAATGATGGATACAACAGATTAATTCTGATTTCAAAGTCTGACCTCCATACAGAGAACACTCAGTTTGCATGCTAATCATGCTGTCATGTGAGTGCATATACAACATTGAACTTACATCTGTAGAATGGATTACACAAGCAATTTTCTTTTGCCTTAGCTCTGTGCTGATGGGCCATCACAATCCAATTTTATCTGAGATTATTTTGCACACTATTTTTCTTATTCATTTTTCCACCAAGCAAACTTACAATAAAGAAATAAGAAACAATAAATTTTCAAAAGAATTTATCTATTCAGCTTGTAGAAGAGAGTCTCGAGTTTTATAAGTTGTTTGTAATCTTCATTATGTCTATTTGATGAATTGTGTATTTGGTATCATATCTTCCCCTTGCCTAAGATCAGGAAATGGAGCGCTGGTCATGTAGTACATTTGACCTGAAATCTCTCTGTTCCACAATTCAAAACCAACAGTGGCCGTGAAGGAGAAAGAATGGGCATTCTACTCCTGTAAACAGTTTCTCCTCAGAAACTGACAGGGGGTCTCTTTGAGTCGGCATTCACTCGATGAAAATGAGTTTTAGATCATGAAACTTTTATACTTCTTTCCTTTGGAAAGTTTTATAGGTGCATGCTTTATAGTTAGAGGGATGTTTCATTGGTAGTTAATTATTGCATGTGATATCTACTGCCCCTGAATTATTTCTGATTCATAATGACCCTAGATAGGGTTTCTGGGATTGTAAATCTCTATGGGAACAGAAAGTCCCATCTGTAGAACCACAGGTAAGTTTAAACTTCTTACCTTGTGGTCAGAAGTTCAACTCATAACGTGAAAGCAGTCAGTACTCCTTTTCTGAAAGATGCAAGCATACAATAAAATTTCTTTTGCATACGTATAGCCAATTGTTCTAGAAACTAATTGTTTGAATTTATTTAAAAACTGACAGCTCTCTTATATTTTTAAACATGCCCTTTCTTTTTGATTTTATGTCTCGTGGTTAGTTTGGGTGTAATTAAAAAAATTTAGTTTCTTAACCTAGAACATGAATTTGTTGTTTGAGGAATTTGCAGATCCTTACATTCAAAGATGGACTCTATGTATGTTCTAAATCTCACTGGTATTTACATATAATGTAGAAACATATATTTCTTCCTGACAATACAAGTTCACATTCAGTTTGCAATAAGTTATTTTTCTTTTCATTGGATTATCTAAGCTCTTTACCTTAAATATTTGATTGTCAGAGAGTTTTGCTAAGGAAACCTTGAAAGACACTTGATAAAAGGTAGTTAGTAGACAAAACTGTGAATGAGGTATTACCCTCTGAACACAACTTCAAATATAACATCTGCTTTGTATATTTTTAATGTAGAAATACTAACATTTGCCATTTCAAAAATGTCATATATACAATCCATTTACATTTATCATGTTCATTGTATTTACCAACCATTAACAGTATGTTTCAAATGCTTCCATCAATCTTAACTGAAACTTAGTGTCCTTTAAACAATATACCAAAAAAAACCCCAATATCTTTCCCTCTCTCTTCTTCCATCCCTCGTAACCTCTAATGAATATCATTTTCTATGTATTAGGTTTTTCTAAATATTTCATATATTCTAGTTCACACTGACTTGTCCTTTTATATTTTCCTTATTTAGCTCAGCATCCCTTTAAAGTTTATACAAACTGTAGCACTCATAAGGATCTCATGTCATTCTATGGATGGATAATATTCCATTACATGCACACAAAAATTTTTAAAACTTATTCATCTATTGTTACCTTGATTCCCTCTTCCACCCTTTGTTTGTTGTGTATTGCACTGGCAAGAACATGGCATGCAAGTATCTCTTCTAATTTCCTGATTCATTTATTTTATAATATATACTAAGGACTAAAATTATAAAACCATATGGTAATTCTATATTTCACTTTCTAAGGCACTGTGCATAGCAATTACAATAGTCTATAATCTCACCATTAATGGATCAAGATTCCAATTTCTCCACATCCTCAAAAAAACTGTTCCATTTTACTGATATAGGCATCCTAGGAAATGAAAAATACCTTTCTTTTTTTTGGGGGGGGGGAGCATCACTGCCCTCTGGTAGTCATGGGAGCTATTCAGCCTTGCTCCTGAGAGCTGTTGCTGGATTTGAACTGCCAAGCGTGTGGGCCACAGTCCCTCACTCAACTACTAAACCACCAGGGCTCAGCGCCCCCAAAATACTTTTCATTGTGGTTTTGACTTGCATTTTGACATCGAACATTTTTTTTTCATGCTTTGTGGCTGTTGTTTCTGTTATTGGGTATTTGTGAATCTTTTGCAGGGAAATGTCTATTCCAAACTTCACCCATTTTAGACTAGGCTGTTTATTTTTGGAGTTTTGTCAATTTCAGTAAGATTTTCTATATTCCAGATACTCAGTCCTTATCCAATGCATAATTCTTTAATAATTTCTTCTATAGGTTGTCACAAAGGGCCTTGATGGTGCAATCAAGTAGCTATGTTCTTCGGTGGTGTAGAGCTTGTTCTGACTCACACTAACTCTATGTCTAAGAGAATGAAACATTAGCAGGTCTTAGGCCACCCTCACAAATGTGGCTTTGATTTAGTACTTTGTTGTAGTTCTAGGGTGAATCCGTCTTGCTGCACATTTTCCTGGACCATCTGCTTTAGCATGTATGATATCCCCTCTCAGGATTATGTCTTCTGGTAATATGCCCAAAGTAGATGAGATAAGATTTATTCTAGCTGTAACCTCTTTCAAGTTAGATTTGCTTGCTTTTGAAGTAAGTAGTCCATGGTATATTCAATATTCTTTGACAACACTCAAATCTGTATTTGTCAGTTCACCCCTCACCCTCTATAAACATTGTCCAGCTTTCTTCTGAATATGAGGCAATCAAAAATGTCTTGTTTTGATCTCAGTGAACCTTGGCCTCAACTTGATATCTTTCCTTTTTAGCACTCTAAAGAGATTTTTAAGTAGATAGACCCAATGCAATGCATCCTCTAGTTTTCTTACTACAACTTCCATAAGAGTTGATTGTAGATATGAGTAAAATGAAATATTTGACAACTTGAATCAATTCTTTGGTGTTATCTGTTACTATTTTTGTTTAGAAATTAAGTTATATATCATTTAAGAATTCAAGTTTTCCAGTGGTTTATGTACTAATGTTTTGTGATGCTGCTTATAGTTCCATATGTGAGAATCTTTGTTTTATTTCCAGTGAGTTGCAATTCATACCAAAGGCTAGAGTGCTTCATCTTCATCAATAAGTTCTTCATGTTTTCTGCATTTTCAGCAAACATGTTTGTTTTCTCTGTGCATTGCAGGCTAATGATTCCTCCTACAACTCTAATGCCATATATTTCTACGTATGATTCATTTTCTTGGCTTACTTTTTCAGCATAGAATTTACATAAATGTGGTACTGGCATAGAACCTTGACACCATCTTTCTCAATGTTAAAATAGGCATTAGTTCCTAGTTTTCTTTCAAAGGAGTGCCTCTAGATCTATATACAAATCCCAGAGAGCACAATCAAGTGCTTTTCAATTTCCATTCTTTGCAATGTTATCTACAATTGAATGATTTTGTGACAATAAAGCATAAGCAATCATATGGCATTTTCTCTTTGAGCCATGATGAATCTGATGTCAACAACAATATCCCTTGTATTGTGCCTTCTTCTGAATTTGACTTGCATTTTGTCAGCTCCCTGCCTAGGTTTCATTGCCACTATTTAAAAATTATTTTAAGCAAAATTTACTTGCATGGGATATTAATGATATTGCTCAATAATTTTCTCATCCTGCAGAGTCAATGTTGTTGTCCTGTACACAAGTATTGAACTTCTAAGACCCATGGGCCTGTTCCTTTTCCAGTATTGCATCATTTTTAAAAAAACATTTCAGTTGATATTTCATCAATTCCTGGACCGTTATTTTTCACCAATGTCTTCAATACGGCTTGTACCTCTTCTTTTATTACCATCAGTGCTTAATATCATTATATACAATCTAGATGCTAGAGATTACAGCATAGAAAATCACATGCAGCAATTTTATTTTATTTTTTAATTTTTAATTTTTTTGTTTGTTTTATTTTATTTTAAAGGATTACTCTGTGTTGGAATGAACTCAAAGACATGAAAAAACAATACATATTTTATCTGATTCATTGGAAATGTTTTTCTTGTACAAATATTTTAATTTTTTAAATTGTTTTTCTCCTTAATTTCTTTTTAAAATTAGATTGGCCTTGATATGTATAGCACATCAATCCCTGCTCAGTATTTCTTTCCTCTTTGATTTCACATATTTCTTGTTCAAATGTCTACCTCTCCCCACCATGTACTAAATAAACAAAGACCATAACCAAACTTGTTATCCATACTCTAAAAATGGATTCCATAATCTGGTACATTGATAGAGTCACCAATTTGGGTTGGTTATTTTAGGTTCATGTTTATGACTATTACGTCCATTAGCTTTTCTTAGAACAATTGAAATTCTTTTCTCTCAAGGATCGTGTAAAGGGATAACCAATTTTTCCTCTAGCTAGCTTGCCTGTGAACTCTCTGTGGGCGTGTGACATTACAAAAAGAGAAGTGGAAAAGCAGTACTCTCAGTTACTAGGGATTGCAGCAGAATGAAATGTGAAATTTGCTTTTGCAGCTTTTCTTTGCAATGGTTCCCATGGGAACCATGGATGTTTTTCTTTTACACCCCCCCCCTTTAAAATGCATTTTGTTTATCAAGTGACAATTTCTAATTTGATAGCCTTGATGAAATTGACTAAAATATTGTTCAGTACTTGTTATTGTGTCAACAGGTGCCTGTCCTCTACCTACTGAGGGGCTGGAGAATTAAGTTTAACTGAGTACAGTGTTGAGATGAGAGACACAGTTTGGGATACCATTTTGATTTTCAATTTAGTTCATTTTTCAAATGGTTCAATAACAACTCCATGGAAATTTACCATTTGTTGGAGTACAGTAATCTGTTATCTGTAATCTGTTCAGCATTCAGCAAATTGTCACTTTTAATTTGACTATTGTGTAAAGTCTAAATCCAAAAATTAGAATTCATAACAGTTTGTCAAATTAATGTAATATCCAAATAGCAAATACCCTCATATAAAAACAAACCAATATATATTTTCAGAGATATTTGTGCTATTAATTTTTACATTTCTTGATTAAGCTTATCAACATAATAATTGCTCCATTTACAGATTCTGGGCAGTAAACTTTATTTTAAAAATAACCCCAGGACCAGTGGGGAAATAGTCATAGAGGTTAGCAGACTGACTAGGAATGATATATGCTTTTTTGTGGTTGATTTTTTGCTAGTTTTTTATTCAATCTGCTGTTTTCTTTTTGTTTTGTCTTTATTATTGTTGGTTTGCCTATCTGTATAAGACAAGCATGTGAAGCAAGCTAGAAGAAAAACCAATGGGATCAATGGTTCCATAGAGACTTGGAATCAATGGGATTAATGGTTCCATAGGAAGAAGAATGCAGGAAAGGGGAGCAGTGATCAAACAATGCCACAGAGAAGGACATAGGGGGGTGTTGGAGAGACAGCAAGGTAGTTGAGAGGAATAACTAAGAGACACAAGAAGGGAAAAGATGATAGTGGGACAGGAAGAAGTTAGAAGGAGACAGAGGAAAGATCCAGAGGGCAAAACTGTGGCTAGAGGTACAAACACATGTGTGTATATATGTAAATACAATAATTCATAACTATATATATATTGGAATATGTACATATATTTTCATGGCAATGCATTGAGTTAATGAAGAGATTTCAGGCCTCTGTTCAAGGTCTGCCTCAACACAACAACACTTTTTTTCAACAATCTGGCATTCTGTGATGCTCACATTCCTCTTATGATCACCGAAGACAAAATAAGAGCATAATCAAATGTAAAGAAAGCAGACGGTGCCTGGCGATCAAACACTACAGTGTCTGTGGTCTTAAAAGCTTTAAGTTAAGCAAGTGGTCATCTAGCAGAGAAGTAACAAGTGCACATGGAAGAAGCACACCAGGCTGTGTGACAATAAGGTGTTGACAGGATCTCGTAGCAGATATCAGAAGACCCCAAACATACAAATAAACAAAAACATATTACTGAGAACAAGGGGCCTCAGAGCCGAGATCCATAACCCATCTGCAAACAATGAGCCATCTCCACACAGATGGGGCACAGGGTGATGAGTCAGCCAGGGTGCAGCATAGCACCAATGAAACACATACTATTCCTCTAGTACCTTGAGACTTCCTCACCCCGCCCCCCAATATCATAACCCCAATCCTGCCTTTCATTGTAGCTTAGACTGGACCATGTACATAGCTAGAGATAAGAGCTCATTAAAAAAAAAAAGATTTCAAGTAAGCTAAACCTCTCGGGAACAAAAATGGGAAGAGCAATACCCAGAGGATAGGAGGATGGTGGGGAGAGGAAGAAGGAGAAACTGACAGCAATGATCAGTGTAAAACCACCACCACCACCACACACAGGAACAGAATAAAAGAAACCATCAGTGAAGGGAGACAGTGGTTTGGTTAAGGAATGAAAATTAAAATAATTTATAATTTATCAAGGGTTCACAATGGTGGGAAAGAAAATGAAGAGCGGATACCAAGGACTCAAATATAGAAAGCTAATGTTTAGAAAATAATGGCAACATATGTACAAATATGTTTGATATGATCAATGTAGGGATTGTAATAAAGGTTGGAAAATATCCCAATAAAATGATCTTTAAATAAACTTTTTATAATAATAAACTTAATTCTAAAAATAAGTCCAGTAAATTTGTTCTACTAGGTATTTATAATATCTTTTTGTCTAATACACATATTTTTCATTTTTATGCCCCCCACATGGTTTTAAAAACACATATTATTTGAAAATACCTTGAACAGTATTTGATTTTATTAGATTGTATGTGGTAGCACTTGGTATAGGTGTGTCAGCCTGGCTAGACTAGAGAATCAAATTCATCAATCTGCATATGTGTGTAAGAAAGAGGTTTATAATCAAGAGCAATTGAACATTGAGAAAACATCTCAGTCCAGTCCAGTTCAAGATCATAAATCCAACATTAGCCCATATGTCCAATGCCAATCTATAGGCCTTCAGATTCAAAAAATACATGCAATCACACCAAGATAATCTTAGGCCAGTGGATGCAGAGTCTTGTGTATTCAATGGTGGTAGAAGCAACTCAGACTCCTCCAGTTTCCAGGGCTCAAGATCTATCAGCATGTGTCTTGTCAGCTGCATTTTCTTCCAGGGAGAGTTGTCGGTAGAAAGTCTCCAAGAAAATGTGTGTGTGTCTCCTGCTTCCAAGAAGGAAGTACCAGATTTCCCAGAATTCTCAGAGGAAACCCATGTCCACACAGTGGTCTCATTGGCAATCATCAGATTGACAGGCCAGACTCCACCCTACACTCTTAATCCTCAAATTGACATAAGCTTAGGTGATTGCTCCAATAGGTAAAAATACAGCCTTAGATTCAAGGTCTAGTCTTCCATTGACTTGACAGGTAATTTCACATTCAGGGCAAGTGACAGTTTGCTTTCCATTTATTATGGGCAATTGAAACATACCTTATTTATTTTTGTGGCTTATATTGAGCTGGACAAGATCTGTATCTTGATCAATTTGTAGCCAACTTTATCAAGCATTAAATGAACATAAAAACAAAATTTCAACTGCAAAACGCTAGATATATATAAATTAGGCCATATAATTTGTTAAATTGTGTAGCTTCTATTTGTGACTGATCATGTGTTTATATGTGTGTGTTTGTGCGGATAATAGAGTGATGGAGTGTTATTTCAGAGATATCTAAGAGTAGACGGTGTTCCCTGATACCCAGTGTTAGTTCAATTTGTGGCTAAAGCACAACTCATTCAGCAGGTTTTCTAATTATTTACTGATTTATTCATTCATTCTGAGACCAAAGATTGTAGAACACCTCGCTGTGTGAAGCTGACCTTCTGGTTGATGAAAATATACCAAAGTGAAACTAACAGACTTTGTTCTGATGACAATTATGGGAGGAACTGGTTTTCAGAACACCGAGAAACAGTGGAAAAGAAATTCTTTCCTCTGACCCATATATTTTGCAGTGGTATCAATTCAGGGAAGGAGAGAATATGTACTTGCTTCCATGAAAATAGTCCTAATAATGCATAGCAACCATGTAGATGATAAACAGTGTTCTCATGCAAAGTACATGTTATCTTTGAAGGGAAGGGATATCAGCTGGGTGACTAGACAGTTGAGTGGGGAAAAACACCTGATTATTTTATTCACATGACACTAAGATATTGTGGAATGTTTGTGGGTAAATTTTTAAGTTTTTAATTCCTTCTCTTTTTTTTGGTTTTGGGCATCACTGCCTCTGGTGGTCGTGGGAGCTACCCAGCGCTGCTCCTAAGAGCCGCCACTGGATTTGAACCGCCAAGCCCGCAGGCTGCAGTCCCGCACTCAACCACTTAAGTCACTGGGGCCCAGCCGAATTCCTTCTCTTTTAAACAGTTTTATTGATCTATAATTCACTTACCATACAACTCAATGGTTTAAATATACACACACATGTATACACACTTATATGTATCACATACACATACATACACATTTTAATGTGCAATAAACAACCCAATCAAGTTGATACATTTTCTTCATTCTTGTATTCCTTATTACTAGTTCCAAGGAAACTATTAGTCTAGTTGTATTTCCATAGATTTAACCCGTGTTGCACTTCATATAAAGAAAATCATACAAAAGACAAACAAAGTTAAGTACACAGATTTTGATCCCCCACAGAAAGAAGCCTTCAGACTGCTGTTTAGATTTATCCTAGAGATGAGGGAATGAATACAGAAAAACACGAAATAATAGAGAGGATAGAATCCATGTACCAAATGGAAATACAAGAGCAACGGAATAAAAGAATATGATATGAGACCTCACCAACAGACGGGAAATAGCAGAGAATCGTGTCGGCAGAAAATGTACCTTGAAGATAGCCACACAGTATTTAACATATGAGAAAGGAAATCAAAAGAGAAAATTAAAGAAGCTGAAGATAATCTGAGGAAAGCAAGAAATGCTATGAAGAGTAACAAGATTCAAATAACAGGAATACAAGATCAGGATATAATGATAAAAAAAAGCAAAAATAGCAAGGGGATTCCCTGAAGAAAATATCCCCAATTTGACCAGAAAATCATTCAGGAAGCAGAGAGGGCACCAATTAGACTGAACCTCAGAAAGAATACACCAAGATATATAGCAGTCAAATGATTCAATTTTGAGGAAAATGAGAAAATCATAAGTGCATAGGGGAAAAAAAGTCAGTCACCTATTAGGGTACTCAGATAAGAAAATGCTCAGTCTTATTAGCAGAAAGCATTAAGAAGAGGAGAGAATCAAGTAGCATCTTCTGAATGTTGAAGGAGAATAATGGTAACCAAGAATCCTCTATTCAACCAAAATACCCATAAAAATAGAAGGAGAAGTAAGAATCTATTTTGGGCAATTAATATTTTGGAGAAAAAAATTTTAATACAGCACTATAAAACATTCTTTGCAAATTAATTTTGACAGAACACAAATATCCACAGAACACAAACATGTGACCACCACATAGCGTAACACTATCCAGAAGCCAACACACTGAAAGCAATGCTCAAGTTGACATTGACTAAATGGTGGAAATAAGGCAATAATGCATTCCCCTTGCACACCACATACACAACACACTGATAAGGAAGGAGGAAGCACAATATCTAGTACCAAAGTTATGAGATCCACAGATGAATGTATAATTTAGAAAGTCAATCGTCTGAATTTACCCCTTAAAGGGCAGGGTCAAGCTGATTGGATTAGGAAACAAAATCCAGCCATCTGCTCTCTGCAAGAGACAATCTCATGCTTGCAGACAAAAATTGGTTGAGGATTAAAGGCTGGCAAAAAGTATGCCAAGCTAAAGACAATTGTTTAAAAAGCAGGAGTTACAATCTTAATCTCTGAAAAAAAATCTCTCTCAAAGTTTTCTTGAAGTTAGGTAGGTCATTCCTAGATATAAGGATGGGCAGTATACATTGTGTGAATATCAATAGACCATGAGCCAGGGAGGGTAATAAATATAGACATGCCCAGTGAGAAACTCGTGAAATTCATCAAGCAAATCTTCCAAGAGGTTAATACCAAAATCACATTTCTCAACTTTGTGGTAGTTACATAATGTCTTGCCTATTTGGACTTGAGAGAATTCAGAGTGAATGGGTAGAGTCTTTCAATAATGTCATAGTCAATGAGGCCTCTGTGTGGGCATGGTCTCCTCCTGAAACTTCTGGGAACTCCTGTATTTTTTCCTCACTGGAGGCAGGAAGCATTTTCTCTCAGTGTTCACTCCTTGAGAGATGCTCTATTGACAACACACATGGCACTACACTGATAGACTTCATGTCCTGGGAACTAGAGGAGCCACGTGGAGACCCCTGCCAGTGCTAAGATACTTATCACATCACTGGATTCATGAGACATTTTATTCCCTGACCTGTGACCTTCCTGCATTTGGAAGGTTATTGAATGACTTTCATGAGTCTGAAGAGGACTTTATAGATTGGTATTGGACACGTGGGCTACTTTTGAACTTAGGAATTTGATCTAGATTGGGCTGGACTGTTTACTCAATATTCAACTGCTCTTGTATATAAGCATCTTTCTTAAATACATTTGAGTGTATATGAATTTTTTCTCTAGTCTACCAAGACTAACACAAACAATAATAGTTGAAGACATCAATACACAGCTCTCTAAAAAAGACAAATTAGGAGGATAGAAGCTCAACATGGAGGCTACAAAACTGAACTCTAATTAGGTAACTCGACCTGATAAACATACTCAGAGTGCTCCAAGAAAATTTGTATTCTTTTCAGGGACACATGGAGGATATTAAAAACATGGATCACATGCTGGGACACAAGTTAAACTTGAGAAAATTCAAACATATTAAGGTCATTCAGACTTGCTTTTCTGACTACTGCACCATAAAGTTGGAAATCAACAAAAGAGACATCAGAAAAACAAGGGCAAATACTCTGAGGATGAATAACTTTCCTCTTCAAAAGGAATGGGTACTGGTCCAAATTAGAAAGTTCTCAGAAACTAATGAGAATGAGAATACAAAATTCAAAAACCTATGGGATATCAAAGGCAGTTATCAAAGGATGTCTGATAGTGAAAAATACACATATAAAGAAGGGAGACAGATTTATAGTCACTACTCCATCATAAAACATTGAGCAGTTGGGACAGAGTCAACAGACTAACCCTTCTAAGAGCAAAGAAAGTAATGAAATTCAGAACAGAGATAAAAGTGTGTGAGAACAAGTGAACGATGCAAAGACATCAACACAGTACAAGGCTGTTTTTTTTAAAGGATTTACAGAACCAACAAGCCAAACTAAATCTAACTAAAGATAAAAAGGAGAAGACATTAATATCCATGAGGGTTGAAACTGGTGGAATTGCAACAGACCCTACAGAAATTAAAAGATTAATTACACAGTATCAAGAAAATGTGTAATCCAAAGAATTGAAGAACTTAAAAGACATGTAAAAATACTTGAAAAGACAATTCCTTCCCAGATTATCTTATATAGATGTCAAGAACCTGAACAGACCCATAGCAAAGAAAAAATAGATAAGATTATCAAGGAACTACCAGTGAAAATAATCCTAGTCCAGAAGGTGTCACAGGAGAATTCTACTAAGAATTCAGGAAAGAGCTTACACCAATGCTGCACAAGCTCTTTCAAAGTTTTGAAAAGGATAGTATGATAGTCTGTGTAAACTAGAGAAACAAATCCACACACACTCATATGTACAATAAGACAGAGTTTCATATAAAGTGCAAGTGCACATCAAGAAAACATCCCAACCCAGTGCTGCCTAAATCCAACATTACAACATTAGACCACATTACAACATTACAACATTAGACCACATTATAACATTAGACCACATTACAAAATTACAACATTAGGCCACATTACAAAATTAGACCACATGTCTGACACCAATCTACAAAATCCTCCTCAATCTCACAAAACATGCAAAGATGGTAACTGGAGGAGAAAGTCGAATCAGTGAGCATGTAAACATCTCAGTGTTGGAAGGGGTCTCCAC